>LR736860.1:11910155-11972700 GCA_902654985.2 Oryctes borbonicus | reverse complement strand
ATATATATATATATATATATATATATATATATATATATATATATATGGTATATATAATATTTGTTAAAATATTGAATTATTTGTCAAATAAGTAATCCGGTATATATAATTATTTAACAACAGACGCGACATAAAAAAATTAAAAAAGGATGTCTAAAGAGATCGACAATGCATTCGACGAAAACAATGTTCCCGTTTTTCCTACTTTCCCATATAGAAGACCTTAGAATCCAAACAAAACTCGTAATATCCCGAAACATAGGATCAAATAAAAAAGTTAACAAAGAAATCATCGATAAAAAATCACTGCAAGCATTTCAGGAAGTTCTATTAATAATTACATTGGCGCTTTGCTTTTAATTCACCTCCACCAACGTTGATCTTCCACTTCAGTGTGTTCAGTGTTCGCGTTTCGATCGGATATTATGCGCCGATCCAAAATGAGAAATACATGAAGACCGCAGATGTGACACCCTATTTTACGTTCAAAATTAATTCACCAACTCATCGGGATATGAACACGTGACAAGCAGGACATTCTGCATTTACACAGTGGCAGTGGATGTATATAATGCGATATCGCAAAGCTGTTACGTCACTGTCTGTAGCGAAAGACCAGACTCTGTAACTGTAATGTCCTGTTGTACGGCTATAATAACGCCGGGACATATATGACCTGGTTGAAGTGGCAACGGCAATGTTGTTTTGTCTCCGTTTGTTCGCATGAACGTATATCTATGTACACTTACGATGCATTCCATGTCAACAATACTAAAACCTATACAAAACATAGATATTTCAGATTCCTTAAAGGTGGAATTTATTGTAATATGTAAGTTTGCTTTTGTTAGCAAGCACGGTCTTATCGAACACTTTTTTGATAAATTTTATAGGTTTTTTTTTTAACTATATCAAAAAACTCGACGTTTTGCCAACAATCATATGGGGCTTCTTCATGCCAGAGGCGTGGTTTACATGCTGAATCACTTTGGTTAACTCCATCCCGCTCAGATGGTTTCGTATTGAAACACGTTTAATTTTAATTGAGTGATGGTTTTGTTTTTCCGATTGCCTCACCCACCATCTATCCTTTGTGGTTATTACTAAGTACTGTAATATTAGAAATACCACATTAAAAGTCCCTGTAATTAACGCCATGACTAATAGCGCTCCGACAGCCGACGGAAAAGCGATAAAGTAACTCCTCTTCGCCCAATATTCATGATGCTATCACTTTAAAATAATGAAACTATATAAAACATAATTTAATTGTAAGAATATTAAATATCGTTAAAATGATGATTAAGAATTAATAATTAATAATAGACAACAGATGAACGAAGAGGCGCCAAGGCAGTTGAAGCTTTTTTATTCGTGTTTTGTTTGAGGGAAAACATGTTTAGTTATGTTTTTTTTTTAAGTAATTTCCAGTCCCAGTAGTGTTTAAATTTAATATCAATTCAGATTTGTATCATGCTCGAACATTTGGAAGATCGCGTGGCGCGCTAGCGTACAAAGAACACGTTAACGTTGTGGTTCTAAAGCTCTATCATTAATTCATTATTCGTCAACGTTGTATATGAAGTTATTCTTTCAACCTGCATTAAGAGCATCTAGTTGATGCTCTCGAATCTACGCGAGAAAAATATGTATAAAGTAGATATAAAAGTTCACAACATGGCTTTATAAATTTTGACAGCCAACGAAGAGCTAATAACAGCAACTTTAAAATGCGGTAATTTTAACGTTATATTTACTTCTAAATTGCTGGATAATTCACTTCTAACGGTATCTGTTATTATCCATATGATTTATAATAGACAGGTTACAATCATTCTTTTATTATGGTATTCCATTCTTCAAAGATTTCGCCGCTTTTGAGCATACAATAGAACAATGTTCCATTACTGACCAAACAACTGCATTAACATTCTGAAACCAACTGTTTTTAATTTTACCCCTTGAGTCACTTACAACGGATTCCCACAAATAAATAAATAAAAAGGTAATAACATAGAAACACCGATATACCTCAGTAGAATGCTCCTTAAGTAGATGCAAATTATCCTTTTTAAGTACAAGTCTAACCACCTAGAGTTTACCAGTAGCGTACATAAGTATGTGCTTGGAAAAGTTTACAGAATGAATATTACTTTGTGCGCCGAGTTTCTCCGCTGCAGTTCCGCAGCTAAAATCTTAAAAGTTTCGTTGGACGGACGCTGTTAAATTTTATGATACTCGGTTTTTAGTTGAGCTTTATCGGCTGGCCCATTATGTCGATGTACTGCTATTGATACTACCAACCGGAGACATCGACTGGTATAGTACTTCTCCGTAAATGCTTCCTAACTTGCTGTTCTAAACGGTATTTTCCCGATTCTAAAGTAATTTGAAATTGTAGACGCATTATCTTATTTCCGTTTCATTGTGCGGGCTGATGGAATTATACAGGTTTGTTTTTATTAACACAATCTATTGAAGCATAAACACGAGGAAATGACAGGGTTTTTGTTTTTCTTTGGTATTACCGTTGGAATAACGGAGAGGAAATGTATTCGACGGGGTTCATCGAAACAAATTAATATCAAAATACCTTAGAGCTAATTATCTGAATTGTGTATTGATTATGGAGATGGTAAAAACAAATGCCAGTTCGAAGGAAAACGCAACAAAGCAAATAGAGGACCTTAACGAAAAACATTTCTTGGAAAACAAAGGAAAGGATTTGTATATTACTTCTACTATCTAATTTGCAAATTATCTGCGAACTTCGCAGAAGCATCGTGATTCTTTTTTTTTTCGGAATATAGAGCTGTTTGATCTTTAAGAACGCGGGTCCAATTATTCATGCTAGCCTGGTTTAATTAATTTCAACAATAACATAAAATATTTCAGGTAAAGCAGAAAACAGAATACAATATATTTATTGTGGAACAATTTCGAAATCTTCTACATTAACAAAAATATATTTTATATAAGACACATTCAGTTCATCTATGCTATTTGTACATATACACTGCCGTTCAGTGAAGTTCGGTCATACAATAAAAATCTATTATATCACACTGTATACAATTATTAATACATAAAATTGGAAAAATATTAAGCATACACTCTTTTCTAAGGGATTAAAGCCATAAATTATTATGTAAAGTAGAAATATTGCGACAACCACAATAAAGTCCGTTTTATTATCATTCCAAGAATTTCTCGGAAGTACCGATCTTTCGAAACGGGTCGTTTGGGAATTATTAACGAACAATACATTTAGGAAATATACCGCAGTATCATTCTTGTTTATTTATCACAGGCGTAAAGATATAAATTTGCTTCATTTTACTGTTAAACGTGTGTTGGTGGGCATCTGTCGTTTTTGCGCGGAAGTTTTAAGAAAATTTACTTCAAAATGGCATGTGGCGAGCCTACCAGTGTAGAAAAACGTTCACGCATTATTACGCTGTTTGAAGAAGGATATTCGGGACTGCAAATTGCTGAAAAAATAAATATGAGAAGTTCAACAGTAAATGACATCATAAAGCGATATCGGACAACTGGAACTATAGAAAATCGTGTTCGTCCCGGAGCATCTAGGAAAACAACAAAAGCTGAAGATTTGAGAATTGTATTATTAAGCAAACGCAATAGAAAATTAACAGCGCCACAAATAGCAGCCGAAGTCAATCGCGGCCGTGAAGAACAAGTTTCGGCGAGTACGGTAAAACGTCGACTTCAACAAGCGGACCTTCATGGACGCATTGCCATTCGAAAACCCTTATTACGTCGGCGCAACAGAGCAAAACGGCTACAGTGGGCCCGTTCTCATCTAGATTGGTCGTTAGATGATTGGAAATACATGCTTTGGAGTGACGAGTCAAAGTTTGAGGTTTTTGGGCAAAATCGACGAGTTTATGTCTCGTCTAAGATCTAGAACCGAAAAGTAATCCCGAACTGCATTATGCCAATAGTGAAGCAAGGGCGTAGTTATGTGTTAGTGTGGGGATGCTTCTCCTTTGCTGGGACGGGAGATTTATGCAGAGTGCAGGGTGTAATGAGGAAGGAAAATTATTTCGCAATACTCCAGAATCATGCAGTGCCATCAGGATTGCGTATAATAGGCCGTAACTTTAGATTCATGCATGACAACGACCCAAAACACACTGCGTTAGTGTGTAAGAACTATCTAAAGGAGCAAGAAGAACAGCACATCCTGAAAGTAATGACATGGCCCCCACAAAGCCCAGATTTGAACCCGATAGAGTTGTTGTGGGATGAACTGGACAGGAGGATCCGAAAAATATGCCCAACTGTACAAGAACATTTACGGAATATTCTGCAACATGAATGGATTAATATTCCACAATCCATTTTAACAAAACTTATCGAAAGAATGCCTAGAATAGTTCGAGCGGTGATTAACAGCAAAGCAGGTTTTTTCGATGAAAAAAAAATATAATGTTCAGTATGTTATATTAGGCCAGAATAACTTTTTATTTATTTATTTTTGTCTTTTTTACCTGTACATACAATAAAATTGCGTTTTGTTTTTAGTTTCGTTTGTTTCTGTAACCTTCTCATGTTTTTTACCAACCGACCGAACTTCTCTGAACGGCAGTGTACATACAACTCAAAAACAGCGTACCTCCTCCTGTGCAAATCATTTGATTTATTAATGCCATACGTTATTGTTTAATTTTAAATTAATTTATGCTAGAAGAAGGCCTACAAACTAATCAAAGAAGCAGGGCGAATATGTTTTTGATTGTACAAACCTTTATTAAAAAAAATCGTAACTGGCTCATCAAAAACACGAAAGGCGGTGCTATCTTCCAACAAAAGGGATCTCGGGACGCTCACAGGCTTACTCGTACGTTATGCAGCTCTAAAATATCACTTAAGCTAAGGATCAATTGTGTAGCCTGTGCCAAGAAGATGCGGAAACAACAGAACACATACGAATGACTTGCCATTAGTCACAAATAATATCAACAATTCAGTGGACTGCTCCTAACAAAGGACATCGAGGTACATCAAAAGCCTCCAACTGTTCTTACATACATTAAGGGATCTATTCAGATTGCAGTGACTAAAGACATAAATGTCATGGTCTGCCACAATAATAAGTATAGCAGGAAGCCTCTTGATCATCATCTTTCAAGACGACGCGAAAGTCAAATTTTGATATAATTACGCGGGATTTTTGAATTAAACAAATTAATTCTCGCAAAATGTAAATTTTTGGCATATAATTTAAACTGCCTCAAAAGTGTCTAAGGACGCTCCCACACCTTGCGGAAAAACAGAATAAATTAAGTAATTAATTTAGAATAATCAATGTTTCTCGTATATACTACGCCAGAATGAACGTGTTTTTAATTTTAATTTAAATTTAAGTGACTTTAATGTAAAACAGGTAAAATGTTGGAGATCAATGATCAGCCATGTGGTTGTTGCTGCCACTAAAAGTTTTAAAAGAAATGACTCTTTAATATCAACCAATGTTTCGCTTTATTTAAAGCATCATCATAATTAGGTACCTAAGGTTCCGGTGATCACAACCACGTATTAGTCCCTAACGAGCGCTTAGTGTTTTCTTTAAGCGTATTCAACCAACTATATTTTCGGAAATAAGAAGCGATTAACTAATATATTTGTACCTTCATTCGATAAAGTTGGCTGTTTGCTTTAGTCTATATAAATAAATAAAAAATATGAATAAATGCATCTCATTTCTCTCTCATCTTTGTAATTCTTGTACGTATCCCTGCATTTCTGCTGTAACTAAATATCTGCAATTGCTTCATTTTGGTAGCGTTAATTATGGAAAATGTAAAAGAGGATTAAAAGAGAGATTAACTGCCTTAAAGGAATTTGCTTATTTTTATGTTAATTTCTAAAGAACTTCTAGCATCTAGTCAAAAAAAAATGTAAATACCTGTTTATAAAAGTAATTCCCCAATTGTTTTAACAATGAAATTTACAAAGTAGTATCAAGCTGTATAACTATTTCATGCGGATGGCTATTTACCTGATCCTGTCCATTTGAATAAATGTAGCATTAAATTTTAAATGTACATATTTAAACTTCATAGCGTAATATCCAGATTGAAACTGTTAAATTATTAGTTGCACAATTCGACGCAGGTAAAACGGTATTCATAACAATTTGCATACATTACAGTACAACAACCTTTTGATTGCATTTACAAAGCGTCGCGTACAGTATCAACAGTATTTATGTTTTATGCTATTTAAACCGCCAGTTTAATATTTAGTGCGTACGAAAAAATCTAACGCTTTATAGCCACCCTCGAATTTAATTATTTAAACAAATATCGTGAATATTAAATAATAAATTTTATTGAAATTATTCCAATTTGATGGGTTTAAGGACAAACGACAGTATCATAAGATATGCAAAATATTATTAAATAATAATATAACAACAACGTCTACTATGCGCATAGACGCGTTTCACCGTGTACGATTCGCCAGTGTATCTTTGCGGAAGATGGTAGTTATATTTGAAATTGTCGTATATAGATGAAGACTAATTAAATGCAATGTATTCACTGAAAATGTTGAAATTAATTGCTATATCGATCGCTACAGAAATAATCAATGAACAGTGACCCGCGTTCACGTTTACAGAATTGCTTGCTTTTCCGTTGGAAGCTTGTAGAAAGATACGTGGGTTTTATGTGAGGTATATTCGACAATTTCTTACTTGAAATAGATCTTGTAAGTAGGCAAAATATCATTTTTCAATAGAATGAGTCACCCGCCTACCGGTTTTATGGACTCCAAGATCACCTGATTTGACTTCGATTCGATTTTTTTTTGAGTTATCTTAAAAATAGTGTCTATTCGAGACGATATGATAATGTTAAGGTTCTAAAAAATGCAGTTCGGAAAGAACAACATGAAGTAGATGGCAGGGTCCTATTGATAAATGTTGGACATGCCCTGAAACGAACCGGAAAATGTATTGAGGAAAGTGGAGGAGTTTTTGAACATCTTCTCAAGTAGAATAAGCGACTTTAAAGCAAATACATTTTATTCTTTTGTTTTATAATTAAATGGTGTTTTCTAAAAATTTAGTCTTTTGTTTAACAACTGCATTACGAGTTATTACCATTTGTTTCCATAGCAACGTAGATTAATTTCACATTAGCGAAAAGTTCATGTTAGTTGTAGAAAGTATAAAGTACAAATGTATTTTGGAGTTTTGCCAAACGTGTATGTAACTTGACAGAAGATTCTTGGTTTGACTTACACGTGACTTATATTCTGTGTAGGCCAAAGGAAAGCCGTTTCTGACCAACCTACAGAACAAAAACAGACTCACTTGCGCAAAAGCGCAGACGCACAGTGCTGTGCAAAATAAAAGCAACACATTAGTCAAAACGAAATTTTATTCTCTTTAAAAAACAATTTTACAAATGGTAAATGCTCATGTGCTCTAAGTAAAATGTATTCATTTATTAGCACTGAGACTTTTTTATGACCTCGGCACATCAGCTAGGCATTGATGCTGTTGAATAGTGGATTCAGGCATATTCTTCCATTCCATTTTCAGGATTTGGAAAATATTCTTTGTTGCGAAAACGTTAACTGGGAACGCTTCGTTTTAGTATTCCAAACAGGTTCTCAACACGCCTCAAGTCTGATGATCGGGCAGCCAATCAAGAACTTGAATTCCTCTATCCTCCAAGTAGTCTTTAACCAGCTTCGATATGCGCTTCGTGTTGTTGAAGTGTTGAAACACCCACTGAAGCGTCATATTCCACTCAACATATGGCAGTATTTCCTACTTCAATATGTCTTCGTTCATAAATCGGTCCATTATATTATCTACTTCATGAAGAGGACCGACCACACCGTCAGAAAAAAGAGGCCAACACTCGTCTTACAGTTCCATGGATCTAGACGTTTACCTTTACCGCGCCACACTGTACACATACTGTCCGAATTAATCAAGTTAAATTTTAATTTATCGCTAAACAAAACTGTTTTCCATTTCTGTGCGGTGATTTAGTGATTATCAAAATTTTAGTCATTAAATGAGAATTGTTGTGTTATACATTTTTTCGTAAGCAGTGGTTTTTTCGCTGGTCTGTAACTTCTTGAATCATGTCCAGTAGCTCGTCTATGAACTGTGCTGTCACGAACATTTAAATGAAGAGTCGGCAAACAATAACACCACAAATTCTTGTATCCATTTGCTTGGAAGCTTTTTGCGGATGTCCACCTGATTGCACTATGGTAACAGTATAAGTTGAGTTGTACTTTTTAAGTAAGGAGTCTGCAGATGATTGATCTGTTAATGTTACATTCTTCTTTGTCTCAAAAGTATTTTTTTAATATTCTAGAAGCATTGTTATATAATATCTATAAAATAGAAAAAAAGTAATGTCTTAGATGGTTCCATCAAACTTTTTTTCAAATTTTTTTTTCAAAAGTTTGTGATTTGTTCCAACATATATGTTATAAGGGCTCGTATATACACCACCATTTCGCAAACTCTAATATTCCAATTGTTAGTCATTACCTTTATCATTACACCGCTTCTCGTAAACTTAATTCGTATTATGTGTTCCCTATTTTTAGTGATCGTAAAATTCCCATGGAGATGTGGGTTAACATTAAAACTATGTCGGCACCATCGCAAATGTTTCCATTTCTCTGTTAAATCGGGTCACCTACGCGTTTTACGACTATACGTTTAATTGTATATTCTCATCTCCCATGTATTATGTACAAACACACAAAGTTTCAGCATGCAACGCTATCGTAGCTTTATTAATTATTCATGTATTCTCGAATTTATAGGTCGAGATCTCGAGGGTCACAAGATATACCCGGTGCTTTTCGCATTGATAAGCATGCTTTTAAACTAATAAAATAATATTACCAGTTATATACCGAAGCTGACGTTTCGAATAAGCTACGCAGTAGGTTTCGATCGGAATACGCTTGAGTTTGCGAATTGTAACCGAGTTTCGCTACTTATTTGTTAGCATTCCCGTTAACGAACAAGCTTCCACTACATGCTTTAATATCGGCTTAAAATGAGGTGTAGTGTAAATGAAAGCTCGACTGCACCATGTACACCGTATATTAAATCAATTTTGACAAAATAAGTTTGTACATAGTTAACTATGAATTCGTCGATGCAATTGTTTGAACTTGTATTGAAATTTGTAAGGTAAATTGATTTCATTTGGTACGCAACTAAATTAGTTCTTTGATATACCTTCGACGCTCTCTAGGGCTTTGCCAATCAAAATTAAGCGGATACTAAACGCTTTCCCTGTTTGAACAATAATGTAAAATAACGAAAATATAAGAGAAGTTATAAAAGCAAAGAGTAAAGAAAGTAAGCAGTTCAGATCCACTTAAAGGACAGATTCAATATGACGACTATTAGAGTTACAAACTGTGCGAAATATGTTTCCATTTAACAAACCCAAGCCTATCCAGCACGTTTTGTTGTAAAATTTTCCGAATTTCTGCCGACTCCTTCGTTTATGGTGGTATTCAAAAGCAAAAGTCAGGAAAGTCAAGGAAGTCAGGTGATATCGTAAGCCAGTACAATAGTCCATTATTAGAAATCACTTTCTCATTAAAGTGCTCTCTCAAAAAATGTTGTACATCATTAGTGTTATGGACTGGGTAACCATCCTGCTGGAACCAGACGTGTTACATGTTATCACCTTTATTAGCAGCTACAAATTTTAGTTACCAGTTAAACCGTAATCATAGCTAAGCAGTTATCTAAAACGAAAAGAAATTCAAACGACAAACAAAAATCATACCAATTGAACCGCACTAAATTGAATTTAATATCCGCTTTAATGAACACGTAAGTCAGGCTAGATGGTCTCGAATCGAGTTGATATATATCGAATTTCAGCAGCTACATTGTTGTCAGAAATTGGCGTAATAAGCTTCCTTCATTTGGATATTTATGTGCCATTATTTTCCTTTTACTTTATTTTTTAGGGAGACATCAAATGAAATAGGTATTTGCCCTTTTCTCATACATAGAAAGAATAATCAACTGCAAAGGAATGATTTCATTCTGACATTAGTGCGATGAGTGGAACGATAGAACGTGTATCCAAGCCTGCAATGTTGTCGATGGGCAGTCTATATAGGTTTTAATTATTCTATAGATTGTAGTAAATCTAGTAGATTAAAACGTTTGAGGAAAAAAAATAATCGGAACTTGTTTGGTTAAGAAATTTGAAAATAAGAAATTGTACAAATTTCTTCTGCAATCCTTCCATTCTATTTACGTTGCTACGCTGGATAGTGCTACAACAATCTAGATGAGGTAATGCAAGTGACCCGTATAATTATAAGATGGAGGTAATGTCGTTTAATGGTTTTGTAATTCGAAACAGAAATTCTAGATACTTGAATGCTTTGCTGGATATGTTATTTATATGAGGCAAGAATGACGGTTTAAAGCCATAAGTTACGTCAAGGTCTTTGATTTCGTCTATTTCGACGAAGATTTGGTTATTTAAGCCATAGTTACAGTTAACTACATTCTTTTTACGAGTAAACCTTATTACTTTGCGCTTTTCGATATTCAAGTATAAACAATTCGCTGCGCAATATTCCGTAAACCTGAGGAGGTCAAACTATAGTAATACGCAGCCATTAGTGTCACGTACATTGTAACAAAGATTTAAGTCATCAACATATAACAAGTAATTAGAAAATTTAAGTACATTGCAAATATTATTTGAGAATATGTTGAATAGGATAGGTCCCAAAAATGAACCTGGGGGAACCCAGGATAGAACATATGTATATTCAGACAAGTAACCATTCAACACTACCGCCTGAAGTCTATTTCTAATATAAGAATCGATCCTCCGGGATCAACTCCGTCAACAAGAAACTCAGTGTTTTCCAATAATTTAATAAAGTGAATCTTCCATTGCACAAGCTGTGCTGTTGCTGTATCAACACTTATTAATCTTATTGGCTAACAGTAAATACTTATCTATAACTGCGAACGCACACGGTTTTAATTAATTAATTTCCGTGACACTTACTACATTTTGACAACTTATTATTTAGCTTATTTTCGTCCTTTTACAGTAAAACTTTAGAATCGATCAGATTAACTTTTATCGAGTTGTCGAGGAAAATTGAAATCGACAAATTTTGGTTTTTCCAAAATATGTTAAAATTTCAAAAAGTTAGAGCGGATTGGAAGCAAAATTTGTTGCGAGCATTAAATTCTGTCCATTGAGATTGGCTGGCAGCGCACGAATTCAAAGAAAACAGTTGTGCAAGGACATCTTCGTATGGACAAATTACGTTTTTGACAGAAGCTACCGCGAACGGATTTAGAATTAGAATTAGACCGAGATGACCAGCATCTACAATTAGGATGATTAATAGTGAAAGAGGACCGAAACAAAACCTCCGGTATCTTGTTAATGAATCGAGTTATAATTAGGTGATCCGATTCAGTGTCGGTGTATATCTCTGTCTGTTTGGATGGGGAGCTTAATTGTAAATCTCGTTAAGGCACGGTCAGATTAGGTGAATAATTGGGTCGCTTGGGACTCGCCCACTCGCTGCGCTACACGACGGCAGCCGATGCCATTGCGGCCACAGCAGTTGCTCTTGCTCGGTGCGCGGTGTTAGTGCTGCATTGTTTAAGAATGTCGTTCTAATTCATCTCGGTCACATTCAACTAATTATTTTACACATGTATCCTGTCAAACAACGCAATATATTCACGTATATCCTGTGTTAGGATTGGCAAGAAGGTTTTATATGACCAGTGAAGTAAATCTAAGGGTTACTTCATTGTTGTAACGTTGCAGTCTCGTGAAAGCTCGTATTATATTTTTGAAGATTTTTAAAATAAATTCTGTGAAAGTGAGCATAAATCCACGCTACGAACACCAAATGACATAAAGTTTAACTGCAAAAAGCGAAGATTTCAAGCTTCAAATGCGGTTGCTGCCTTTAAAGTAACTGGTTAGTTAAAATGTGACGGGAAACGCTTTGCAGCTGTTATACACTGACGGGTTACCGTGATAAGGGCAGCTCGGAGTATGTACTCGCTTAAGATATATATAAACATCCACCTACCTGTGAGGTGTCTTGCTTAGGTAGCCGCTAAAACTCCAAAACTCTTTATTCACACCTCTACTCCAGGTCCAAAAACCTCTTATTACAAACTACTTATATTTATAACCTACCTAATCCGCACTACGAACTGCCCTTCCGGTGTTTGATCGGGACCATCAAAGTTCAACTCTCAAATTGACTGAGAGATAATATGAGACAGCGATTGTCCAGACGCTCAGTCAGCTCGATGATACCGATCCCCGATCGGGGAATGATTACGTTACAGCAATATAGATAATAAACATAAACCAACGAAAGTCCAGGAGAACTAGGAAGTTGGAAAAATTACAATCAGAAAATCTTGTGCAAAATAATACTATTTATACAGAATAGAGCGGCAATCCATGAAACCATGTTGGCTTAAAAAGAAAAATAAGGGACATTGCACCTCTTCTAACTTCAAGAAGCAGGATATCGAATTGTAACAATCCATCTAGATACGATTTCTGTTTCTGTTCAAAACTTTGGATTTATTTTCTGTTCTTTTATGTTATCGTTCTGATTCCTTTAAACGAATTAACACATACTTGAAACCATTTTAGCAACTAAACGGGGCAAGACTTAATAACCAATTTTGCCTCTCCTCACGCTGCGATACCAAGTTCTGAAAGATCGAAAGATACGAATGATCCTCATTCTCAACTGGTGACCGGTCGCCGATTGAAAATGTGGATCATTTGCTTCCTCGAAACGACCGTCCCGGATTTTTGCGTGGTGCGAAGGTTGCGCGATACTTCTTATCGGTTTATTTAAGAAGCAATTAATAGGGTATCTTTGCGATATAAAGCCAAATTCAAGAGTATTTAAATTATTAAAACCATGCAACTTCCTAACCTCTGGATTTATTACGAGTTTTCTTTCCTTTTCTTGCACGGTGATGTTACTTTTGAATTTAGTTCTTATCCAACAGTTTGTGACTTTGTTAGCCAAGTATTTCCTCTCTTTGTATACACACTCGACTGTTTCCTCTAATATTTTGTCTGGGGAAATATTATTATTGTTTATTATACCTATAACCTTCGGTATTTAAAGAATTTGGGTTTCTGGGTTGAAACCGCGTCGTAATTGCATGGGAATGCCGGCGTTTCACTAACTGAATCTTGTCACCGTATTAAAAAAAAATCGAAGATCGCTAGATTTTTCATCACTCACGGTTTTATTAAAATGTACAGCTTTCAAAGCTTTTAACACTTGTGGGTATCCTTGCTCCAAATTCTATAATAGTTGGCTAATACTGATTGCCCTCTATCTAACTAGGACAATCATTCGTTAACATCATTTGTTACTTCTTTACTTACTCCAGTCTTAAACCATGGAATCAGCGACATAATTATCTGCTTTCTAGTATCTAACATTTCACATAGATAGTCAAGTAAACGTCGAATATAACTGACACGTTCCCAGAATAGGAAGTAAATTTTCTCTATTCCCCTATATGTACGCGGCGTACGACATATCAGAACGACTTCTCAAACACAGCAGCGAGTTCCAATTAACTAATTAGGTATCTTAAACGGCAATAAATGCGTATGTAGTACGTATATATACGTATAGCCTGCAGTGTAACATCATTTCAGGACGGGATTAAGCTGTTTTAAGGCCGTCTCAGTAGGTAGTCATTTTCGCATCTCGAAGCCCGCTTTTCAGTTTTACGACTACAGTCTTCTCCAGAATTACTGCGAGTAATGCAGTGTAAGGTTCAGAGGTGTGCCGCTTAAAAGTTAAAAAAGTATAATAAATTCTAAAATTAATCCTTTACTCGTATAATTCGTCGTAAAAAAAAGTAAAAGTACGGATCCGTTTTAGAATTATGAGCTTATGGATTAAGAGGTTATGTGCAGTACTCTGTGGCTCTTTCTCCAAGATAAAACTAAGTGAAACCAAGGTTATATAAAAGAGTTACTATATTTTGTTGCACCTCTTATTTATCTCATAAAATTTAAACCATTGGCTTCTATTTTTATGGATACTCAATATTTTTGAAACCTATTTAAATTAATTAGAAGTAAGGATGTAATAAGTCACAATAATAGTAATTGGTCTTCCTTTTACACTCTTCCCTATTATCACTGTTTAGTACACTTTTTGGTCATTCATCCGGCACGGGCCTAACATGATCAAACCGCTTATATTATTCCTGTTCTATTCTGCCCTGTAATAGTTACTTTCTAATTATGTTCCTTCTTCTTTGCTTTTTATATTTCTTAGAAATCTCACATTTTTTGCATTTATTCTTCATTTATTTCTTTCTGTTAGTATCCAGGACTCGCAAATAAAGACCATTGATTGTCTGATTACTTTTTTAATGACTTCTGTTTTGATGTTTTCTTATACTTCCAGTTTCCCCCAGAATTTTGTCTTCATTGCATTGAGTTATATATATTCTTTCTAGGTTTTTTATTCATTTATTTCTTTATTGAGTATTCCATTTGCTTCAATGGTCGTCCCTAGATACTTAAGTTTACATGCTCTACTGTTTCTCCATTTACTTGGATATGGTCTTCCTTTACTACTAACTTACATCTAATTTCATTGTATTTATTATTATATTAACTTTTGGCTGTTCCTCCTTTAAAATGCTTACGTTATGGTGCAAATTGTCTTCCGTTTCTGTCAACAATGTCATATCATCTGCGAATATGAGCCGTGTTATCTTTGTTTGTTCCATTTTACAGAATCCTAGTTGTAATTTTTTCATTTTGTTCCTTGTCTCCTTTTATCTATTATATATGAGAATAGAATCGGGATCAGCACACAGTCTTACTTTATTTCTATTTCCGTTGTAAATTCTTTTGACACTTCATTATTTGTTATTGATTCATTCCTTTTTGAATGATTTTCAGATTTTCCCTCTTCTTAACTTTATCGAACGCCTTCTCTAGACTGATGAAGCATATGAGCATCTCTCTATTTTTAACAATTACTCTTTCACTGGCCTGCTGTACTATCTTGAGTACCTAGTCAAACTTTATGTAACCAGAAAATTAATAAAGGTAATACAAGTGAGTAAATGGGGTGGCACAAATGAATGAAGGAATGTCTCAAGGGTTCAAAATGAAGAAGGGAATAATGTATTGCGGTAGTCCGAAAATCCGCTGCTATTTATCATATTAATGGACAGGTTAGTAAGCAACGCGAAAACCATATCAGAACAACAAGAAATGGTAGCTGGATGCAGTAGAATAGAACCATTTAAAATAGATAATTTACTCTATGCGGAGGACATAGTATTGATAGCAGATAATCATATACAGAAGAAGACACTAGTGGAAATGTGGACAAAGGGTTCACATTTCCAGGTTGAAATAAATATTAATAAGTATTGTAAACAATGATGACGACAAGAATCGTAATTTTGCTATCCACATTTGGGGGCAATAATAACAAAAAACGGCAAGATAGATACAGACATAAATAATAAAATAAGAAAAACAAACAACAGATATTATACCTTAAAGAAAACCATTTTTTGTGAAAAGGGAAATATCGATTAAAGGCAGCAGTTAATTGACCTTGGCGTAATTATCTCATATGGATCACCTCATATCCACTGACAAAGTTTAGTTCCAGAGTACGCATCGATAAGTATATCAGTGGTAAGCAGACACGTACACACAAGAGCTGTGTGGAACAGAGTCGTAGGTACTTTTTGAGAATTGAATTGGGCAATTTCAAGACTGACTCGATATATAGTTCGTTCCACATCCCCAGCTCCGCCATTCAGTTTTATGACTCCATTAAAATCCCATAAAACGTAATTACAGGAGAATAGACGTCTAGAAGTTTATGGATGCTATTGTTCTACCCTAACAAGTGCTATTCACTTCACACCTAATATTTGCTTCTCTAGGCTATACATATACATACATATGTCTGTATACATATAGATCAAATTAGTGCTCAACTAATCTGTGCTTATGTCGAAGCTCTTGCTCAGACGCTGTTTTATCACATTTGTTTTTAGTGCATCGCATAAAATTAACGTGCATTACAGAATAATTATTGTGATCACTGATTAATTGCATGTATAATAAACTTAAGGTTGTTACGCTAGACACATTTCCTCCGAACAAATTGCATTTCCAAACAAAACTAATACGAACTTCTCAAAACAAATACTGAGGAATATCTTTTGATGTTTCATATTTACCAAAATAGGCGTATTCAATTTAAATACATTACCGCTTAGAATGATCTAACGTAAAGAATACGAGAAATAAATGTTATAAGATTTCCTAATTTTCCTTTAGTCTATCTAGTTTTGATAATTATGTAGCAAGAATACAGCTAGTACCGTGGCAGGGAATGATACTTCGTGTTCGCAATTTTGCGCTTTTAATAATCTTCTAAGTAAAAGGTTTATTGCATACATCACAGCTTCACGAAATGTTTTATTTGCGACTCAGTTACTGCAGTAATTGCACGTAATTTGCAGTACACTCGGTAATTATGTTTTATACCCTACTATTGCTGCTATTTCCGTTGTGAAAAGTATTAGTAAGGGAAATGTACAAAAGATGGATGATATTTTCATATCACTACACAAATTAAAAATTTTATGGCAAGATCTCTTCTTTATTGCAATCATATGTTATACATTAGCAAAATATTATATCCGACAAACCTATCATTATTAGAACCCCGGATAGCAGGCCACAAAGCAAATTGTACGCTTATGTACACGGAAAATGTAGTATTTTTTGGTGTATAAACTTCAAATTTAAATTAAATCAAGCCAACGCCAGTCAATTTTTGATCATGCATCAAAGGATGTTTGCCTCTCGCATTTTGGACTACGTTGTTTCGCGTTAAACTGGGTTACCTTGACTCGCCTATAGTGGTTTAGCCCGCTTCGTTGCTCGCTATTCATTCGACAAACGCAGAGACAAGTTATTCGCGAGGCACGACTCGCTAAGTTTGAACTCAGCTTTACATGTTATGCAAATTGAATTAGTTGCAATAATATTTTTCGAAACCAATATTTTCTCTATAATAGTTGCTTAATTAAGGCGGTAAAGAATTCCAGGCTGGTAAATAAGGAACTAACTATTATTTCATCTGTAGGTAGAATCTTTAATTACTAAGAAACTGACCAGAATGTCTTCTCTGCGATTAAAAATTATAAGAATATTTATAATTTCTAGGCAAGTATTATGCGAGAGCAAGTTCTTTCGTTTTTTGTAGGCAAAATTTAATTAAACGAAAAACACAACAATTGGAGAATACATCACAGGTAATAATAATTATGATTTTTGTACTTGAAATGACTTAAAATTTGTGCGGGCGGTCCATCGTTCGTCACAAACCTTCGCCATCGCGGAGGATCATGTTCCTGTGATAACTGTCGCGTACTAGAAGCCGAAATGGCTTCATTCGTCCATCATGGTAGACGGTACTCCGGAACATCGATTCTCTCAAAAATGTGTTTAAACATTCCTGAGTTTTTCGTACTAATTTTGCGCAGTCCGATCTGAGACACCTTCAACTTCATGAAGCATTCGAGCGGAGACAAACAAAATATGAAAATATTTTTTTCTAAATTACTATTAATTATGAAACTTTGTATCGTCGCAATTCATAACATTTTTAAACATAAAATACGCCCTTACTATTAATCATAATTATCTCTCAATAAACTATTTAGGAATGGCGTCCACCACAAAACCCTAATTCGCTTTTTTAGTTTACCAAACCGTATTCGCGATTCATAATAGCTCTGAAAAATTTCCGCAGTAGCAGCATGAACGAAACCAAAAAGTTGACTGCCGAATACGAATGGAATTTTCGCACTTTGCGCATTAATTCTGCAAAACTTGCACTATTTATCGTCCGTAGCGTCGGCAAAAAAATCACAATTGTACCAACGGAATAATTATTACTGCTCTACGGCACCGAATACGGCGGTCGCTATATTCTATCTCGTATCTCCAGTTTCCGCGGATGCTGGTCTGCCACATCGCGCTAATGCGAACATCGGTTTATGATGCATACGAAAAAAGAGAAGTGATATGAATAGCTAACATAAGCGAAGAGGGATTCATCGAGGGTAAAAAGTTGCGTCATAAGTAGATAGGATTGATCGCTACGCATAAAAACATCAGGTTTTCGAACGCTTTTGCCCAACAGATTATCAAGTATGCAAACAATTTTAATTAAAAACTAATAAAAACCATTGTAACTACTTAACGAAATTTACATTAAAACAAATCCATTGCATTCACGTAACATTAAATACGTGCACGCCCTAACCCTGAAACACTACCCATCACTATTATCCTGGCGTAACAAATGTGCTCCAATATAAAGATAGAAAATTAACTTTTAATTTTGATTATGTACTGAAAACCTATGTTCCGGCAAACTTGAGCTTTAACTAAATGAATGTTACCAACTTTGAGTCACTTTGAGTATCAGGGCTAACTTTGCCGTTTTGCTCTATACCTATGAACATGTTTACACCTTTTACATGAAATCTGCGACTTGCAATCTTTTTTCCTTGGACAGAACGAACACCTGCTAGGCGATAGCAGCCTAGGTATTGAAATATTAGGTTCTCGCTCTAGGTTTAGTATTCTATCAATAACGTCTCGGTATTCTGCGGACAAAGTAGGATATATTTTCTCCCATTATACCTACGGTCAGTTCTTTTCAAATAGGTTCTTCTGTTGTATGTGTTTCTATTTTCTCTATAACTAGAACCCTTGCAAGGTATATTTGAATTAATTCCAACTGAATCTAGAAGGCTCTAAAACATCCTCAATGGCCAGCGTATTATTTTCCTTGCAACAGCATAATGCTGGGTCAATTGATTGAAAGAATCGAATTCTCCCTTAGTCTTACTATAAAAAGACAATGATTTGATTTTGAAAGCAAACATAGTCGAATTCCTTTTTATTCCTTTCACCTGTAGAAATAACAGTGAAGTCAGCTTTATTTTTCTTTAAAGTTCCGATAAATGGTTACAGTATGATGAACGTGAAGCTTTCTAACAGTATTAGTTGATGTGCATCATTGCGGTTGGTACCATGAGTTTGTTTAAAAAAATTCAATGAGCGACATTCACCAACAGGAACTCTTTCTGGAGATGAGCCTTTACCAACATACACCTTAGCATTTAAAAAGTAAAATGTTTTCCCATCACAAAGTGTAACAATTTTGATACCATGTATATCAGGCTTTGGAGGTATATACATTACCAGAGACTCAGTAATTGTCTATCTAAGCTGCAATATTCAGATCGCGTGTGGAAGTTCAGAGCATTTAGAAATAATAGTCTGAAACAGATCACGAAATGGTGCAAAACGATCATTTTTCTGCCGTTCGATGTTGCTGTCCCTATTATTATACCGAATCTAGCCACACGAAAAAAAGAGATTCTTGTATTTTTATTGAGTAGTTCTTTTGTAGTAACAACATTCATATTCATTACACCAACAACCCACACAAAGCTCTGATTACGATTAAATTAGAATCTTATATTATATATATTAGGATGGACACACTTTTATAGACTTCCACTGCACGGAAACTTGCGGAAACGTGTGAAATAACTATTGTCCTAACTGCTGCCTACCGCCTTTCCCTCTC
Source organism: Oryctes borbonicus (assembly GCA_902654985.2). NCBI lineage: Eukaryota > Metazoa > Arthropoda > Insecta > Coleoptera > Scarabaeidae > Oryctes > Oryctes borbonicus. Next base: position 11,952,951 of record LR736860.1, on the reverse strand, counting down.
CTGAAGAAGCCCCATATGATCGTGGGCGAAACGTTGGGTTTTCATTTAACTATGACACGGTCCAACCTCGGAACACGTTTAGTTTTAACTGACACTTTTACATTTATTACATCTTGATCATCATCATTGCGGGAATCACTTACAGATTTCTCTCGGAGCAAATTAAAATCTTCTTTGTCATCAGAATCGACTTCAAGTACATGAGGGAAATAAAATAGCTGTTCCACTTACCGTAATGGCGCATCCAGCTTATTGAAATCACATCCCACAGAAATTCAAATCACCGACTTCAATTAAAAAAGCAGTTCAATATTCTCAAACCATTATCTGTGACCCTCATTTTGGAAAAAGTATGCTCCAATGAAACCGCCAGCACGTTCTATGAAGTGATCGGCACTGATGAACCTGATTTTTTGTAAAAAGAAACTTATTGGTTGAGCAAATAAGACATATTGTACAATATCAGTATCAAATCTTGGTTGTAATTGAACCTTATGCCTTTAAATGAAATGTTTCGTTAAAACTCGTTGAATATCAGGATATGAAAGGTTAATTGCTTGTGATCACTGCAGCAACATTTACAATTAACTACGTCTTTGACATTGAACCATTAACTGCATCAATTTCTTCATTTTGTTTTATCTAAATGCGAAATATAGCGCCACTCTGTGTAATTCCCTGAAAGTTTTCTTTTTGTTTTCGAAATGAAATCCCACGTCCCCGCTGTAGATTGGTGAATGGTCTCTTGTACTTCATCAACCAATTCACAATTTTGTAATAATGGAAAAGAGAACAAAATGTCCAACATTCTCCACTATTTTCGTTAAAAGAGGTGAATAATTTGTTGATACTTTCAATAAACATATTACTAATATAAAAAATAATCTAAATAAATTAATATTCACTTCTATAGTCTCCCGAAAATTGGAGCTTTCAAGAACACAGCGTTGGGCACAAGACTCTCATGCATTGACTGAAAAAATTCGTATATAAAAATTGCAAACGTTGGACAGAAAGATATATTTCTCCTTGCTTGCCGTTTCTCGAGCGCTTAATACCAACATTTGCTCATATTGTGTACATAAACGTAAAGCAAGTTGTACAGCTGACAACTGGAACATTTTTCGTACGAAACGAAATTGCACAATGCACTTCGTGGAAAACAGCTGAAAAATTATTGGCGCACCTATGCGCGCAGAAAGAAATCTCCTACAAGCTCATATGTAAATTTTAATATTCATAGCGCTACCGCGGCGATAAAATTAAAACTTCACAAACAGCGGCCCTCTAAACTACAAAAAGTTTCCTGAACACCTGAATAAATTCATGGCGGAGTTGCCATGACGGGTTATTGCGATTAAAATTAGTGCTGCAGGGGTTTTACCACTATTAGTAGTGGATTTAGTTGGCGGCAGCACGTGACATTAATGTGTAGCTTCTTCCGCAGTTTAGACTTGGAAAACCATCTAAAACGGTACATTGCGCTCGCTGCATACCTACATGCCTGGCCTTAGCTAAAATTCAAACGCGACCTAATTGTATGACATCGTGCCAACCATATCTTGTTAAAACTGGGAACCTACCGGTTGAATTTTAATCAGCGCTTAGAGATTACATTTATCTAGGATAATTCCCAGTGGTTTACTATTTCCGAGATAAACCTGCACAAAAGATCTTGGAGGCGTAAATGCATTTACTTAGTTTTATTTACACAAGTGTGGTTACAACCACACGTCATATAGAGTGTGGTAATCATTTATGGAATAAAAATGTTTAAACTTTTCTTTAAAAATGGGTAGAAGGGAGATGTCTAGATTCTTCTGGTAATTTATTGTAAAATTTAACTCGTCAGTAGTCAGGCTTTTTTTAGGAACTTGTCAGACGGTGGTACCGCACTCTCGTGTTGTGACGAAAACGTATGAAATATGCGTGGTAAGTTCCATTAAGGAGAAATGCTGTCTTATTCTGTTGGACAAAAGGAACTGGCCTAATGGACACAGATGATATGATAATTTTTTTTTCTTCTGCGAAGTGTGTTTTACAGTTATATATCTTGTAGATTACACAGCAATCTAAGAGCGCGTTTCTATAGAACAAAGGTTATATGAACCTGAACCGATGTGTTCCAGAACAGTATTCCGTAGTAGACAAGAGAGTGAAAGTTGACTTTTGCCGCTCCATACGTTGCAATGTACTTCAACCTTACAATAGCACAAAGAGTCGATGGCAGGTGTTTTTATGTATTGATGCCGCTTCAGGTTCATATCTGCATCGAAAAAAAATGGCGGACCGTCTTACACAACAATCGAGTGAAGTATTATGTAGTAAGTACTACTGCATAAAAATTGTTTTCTAAGGATAAGCAATAAAGTATCATACTAACTGTATTATTAAAACATGGGAAATACAATATGTTGTAAAAATACGCTGTATGCGCACGTAAGAATACAGAAATTAAAGAACTGACATCAACACAGCTCGAATTAAATGAAAAATTTATGGAAAAATCTTTGGCAGAATAAACAACTGAACTACACTGTTGAAGAAATTGATAACTCCGCAAGTATAGAACCAAAGGTGAGTGAAATAAAAGAACAATTAAGTAGAGAATTACCAGAAGAGCAGTGGTTACCGAAATACAGAAGCCAAACAGAAACTGTAATTATAAACCGGCACACACAATCGACAGTTTAAAGAAAACCACCGCCATATTGCAGAGTACTAACGAACTAAAGATAACTTCATTACAGAAAATAAAAACCTATTGGACAATGTTAAAAAGAAAGCAGTAACGATTGATAGTGTCTGTTAAGCAGACATAGCCTCTTCGTAAGCCCACAGGCATATTTTGTTACTTGCATCTTCGTCAGCTCTATTACATTTCAATATAATTTCGCTAGAACAGGAGCAACTTCATCTCTAGTACGGTTGCCGATGATATGCGCCCACACGTTAACCTTTTGATATTGTTTACACATCACATCTAATCAGAACTCTTCCTAGATACAGTTTTGCCTATTTACTTCCTCCTTTCGACATAAAATCTTCGTTCGAAAAAAGCTTATTCATTAAATTTTCACAGAACTATACTCTACGATCCGGATTATCTGTTGTTGGTTCCTGGACATTTTACGTCATATTACAGGACTGACTGTTATAAAACAGTTGTATAACTGATGTTATTTTCTCGTGAAGTTTGGCGTGTACTTGTTCTTAAATTCTTTCGAACGCCACCTTCACATTTTAGCAGCTTAACATGCCCAAGTCGAATCGGAAGTTGGACGTTTATTTCATAAATGTTTTCAAATAACGCCCCGGTTAGTAAAACTGTAGTTTGGCGAATTGTCAAAAGCTTTGATGAAATAGAGTTAGGCTAAAGCCAAAAGAAAATCGAAATAATTGCCAAAACTTGTACGATGCTGCTGCATCCGGTCCTATTATAAAAATTGCCCGTATATGAGCTCCCTTATAAACGACGAATGAAAATATGAAATTTATTGATTAACCTTTTCAATACTAAAGTTTAATATAAAAAATATAATTATAACATGATCACCTAAACTTAATAATTTTTTTTTTGTAAAAATATGAGGCAACTGAAGCGTTGCTGAACATTTTGAATATTCTTAAACTGTAGAATAAACAAACTAAAATGTTAACATTATTATAAATGCAGATCCCACAATAAAAACGAGTTCTTCTACATATTTCCATAAAATGACGCTTGCGCCACGCGAAAACTAACTTAATTTTCCCCGGGAGGACGACGTTTAATTTCGATCGCCATTACATCCCTTGATAAATTGTCGCTCATTCGTCACTATCCATTTCGAAAAAAGAGGATTGATCGAAATACTACAATTGGTGAGTCTTTTTCATACTCTTGGTCAAAATATTCAATACTTACATAAGTATTAAATTACCGCTGCTGCGCTGAAGCAACCAGCCATCACCTAAACCTGCCGCACCGACAAGAAACAGACCCGATTCCTTTCCCATACCCTTTGCACTTAAATACACTCGCACAAAATAAGATCTCTCTCTCTCTCTTTCTGCTCATTTGGCGGATAAAAGACAGGAACATTATTTCTAACTGTCCATTCATCACGGCCTACTTCGATAGAGCTACGCGAATAATGGAAGAATCGAAACGAATCTTTCCATGTCAGTAAAAGGAAAGGATGGCATTGATTGCCTCACATTTTATTACAATCAACTTGAATGGAAAACAAAATTCTTCATACGTCTCCGGGTAAAACAAATGCTTCGGAGAAATTTTCTACTGTTTGCGCGCTCTCTCTTTTTTTTCGTCTATGCGAAGCGGCGAATGAATACTTTCCGGGCACTTGGAATTTGGAGCGCCGCCTGCTTGATTATATGTCTTTTTTACAATATACATACAGCAGCGGCATTCCTGGCGTGATACGGATAAGTGAAGTTTAATTTAAAATTTGAATTTATTTGCGTCCGACGAATTTCAATTTCAAATTAAGATTTACTCCCTTTAAGACTTTAAGGCGAAATAAAACTTTGCGATAGTCTCGAAGCAAGTTGCTTAGATAAATTTCTAAGAGACAGAATTACGACGACAAGTTGCTGCTCGGAATGTTAGAGGAGCTTCGATATATGTACGGCGACTTACGATTTACTTCACGTCAACTACGTTCTTTTTTACTTGTTTTTTTTAGATCCAAAACTTTTCTCAACAATCTCAAGTATGGTTCTACATATTACATTCGTTATTGTCAGTACAAATCCATTTCTTTAAGAATTTAAAGCACTCGATACAGAAGTAACCACAAGCAACCTGACATTTCAAATGCAATTATCAAATATAGGAAGAATATATTTTCAATACCAAATGGTTTATTTTAAATATGGGTATTGATTTCGATAAAAAGTGTCATCCTCAGGCTCTCATGTCATAAGCATGTTAAAAGTGTGTTCATCCGTCCATATCATGGTCATCAGATATATGTGTGCACACAAGGCCGTTTTGTTCCCATTTTTTAGACATATTTACTTCATGTCATTGTGCATTGTGCGTAATAGTGGCGAAAATAAATGTTGAGATTTTAACAAATGAATGAATTTTAGTAAATTATGTAACCAAGAATTTTTACAGCAACTTTATGAAATTACTTGCAATAAGTCTTCCCTTGTGTGTTAAAGTATATGTGTGGTGTAAAGTCCTCATTGTAATTCTATCAAATTCTCTTCGGTCCCTCCTCTCTCCTTGAATACTGAACTTTGTTGCTCATGCGAACGGCCGCAAGAAGCTGTTAGATTATATTAGAATTGCGTCCAAATTAGGGTATTGTTTTATTTTTGTTCCGCCATTATTTTGCTGTTCTTCGTGGCGTAAAATATTTTATAGAAAGAAGAATAGAATTTATTAAATTGCTTTGTTTTTGAACACGGAGCTTAAGAGCTTAAGAGTTGCATTAAGCGTTATAGTAATCGGGTTACTCAAATAACAGCAGATTAGAGAAATGAAGAGCTCTTTTTGTCTACACGTAATAATACCCTATGAGACGGCTCCTTTAAACTAAAACGTTTATTATATACTTTACGTAACTCGAAGGATTACTGTTCGTATACTGTACGCGTATCGTCTCAGAAGCGCCAGATTGTACCATAGCATCTATTAATTATTATTGTGTAGTGTCCTTTTGCATATGTCGTTTGTTCATCCACGTGATCCAATGAATCCGTAATCGTACAAAAAAGCTTATCCACGAACACCAAATTTACCAACATTAAATGTAGGTTGGATGCTATAATTACATAAAATAAAACAACAGAGTTCTGTTGCAGATGCACGTGTTATACTGAAGAAAGGTACTGCTTGTTTACATTATCCGTTGGTTTTCTTTTATGCCAAATTAATCTGCAAAATGTAAAAAGCATATTCTAGTTGCATGTGTTTTTAGCCCCAGAATATTGCAAATTACTAGTTTTTTGAGAATGTATATCTGGACCTCAGAGCCAAACAGTATTAAGTCCACTTTTTTCGTTTTTTTAGATTATGATTGTTCCCGTAGTATTTTTTCCGCTCTTTCCAATGGCGGCGCGTATTAAATCAAATTTCTTTCCGTTTACGAAATAGGTGTAGATTATTGATATTAAGTCCTCTATTAAATAAAACCAGACAGTATTAAGGGTTTTCGATACTGTTTGGCTCTGGAGGATATTCAATATTTAGGTATTAAGTCCAAATGCGAGATTAGGTGACTGGACTTAATATTGTTTTGTTTAATGTACATCATTTGTCATAATATTAAGTCACATTATTTTGTTCGTGAAATTAACAGGAAATACTTGATAACTTGATTGTTTTAATATTTAATAAGTGAATAGAGTTAACATGGTGACATCAAGAGGCCAAAAGATACCACAAATGACATTAACCCAAGCCAAGTGTAATGAAATATCTGAAAAACCTGTTCTAACCTCACTTTTGACCGAAGAAAACGGTAATTAAAAAATTGCACGAGTTTATCAAAACAAGTTTCGTTATTGTTTTACTTTTAGCTTTTGTTGCTAATAACACGCAAGATAATAATATTATTATAGAAGATGCTGAGATCGTCATGGAAATACATCCAACCACTAATAGCACGCAGGGTATCCCTCATGAAAATTTGAAAATTCTTCCAACCGGATGTGGCAATGCTGCAGAGGACGTTATTTGTTTGAATAACGATGCATACACTACCATCTTTGTTAGTAAAAACAATGTGCCTTTTTCCAATAGTGAAGAAATTCTCCGAGATGATACAGACGAGTCTCAGCTACTAGAAAGCACACCAGAGCATTTTGTTCAAGGAAATGGAAATGAAGATAAAAATAACGAATTCGAGAAACCTTCTAAAATAAATATTTTACAAAATATTATTAGTCAAAATAATGACGATCTGCCTCAGTATAAAGCAGACGAAGTAGACGCAAATAATCTACAACATAACATACATACATACATAACATAACATAGAAGACTGTACTGAATCTGAGGACCTACCTTATCTACCTGAGGAAAGTAGTGATACAAACGAACTGGAAGAAAAAAAAATATGAAGAAGTTGTAGAAATCCGAGGAAGTAAAGGAAAAAAAAGAAAAAGAAATTCTAATAATTGGAAGAAAAACATTAGAAAGCAAAGGAGACCTGCTGGTGAAGAATATCTGTCAGCCACCAATAAGCTTATTGGAAAAAATTACATGAAAGCACCATGTCGTGATGAATGTAAAAAGCAGTGCAAACAGAACATATCAGTTGAGAGTTGTGCTCTAAATTCACTCACAATTTTGGAATGGTAGCATAGAACTTGACCAGAAAAGACAATTTATAGCTAACTGCATCGAAGAAGTTCCAGTTGAGCGTGTACGTGCTCGAACGGGGGCTCGTGCTGGACAAATGGATGGAACAATATGGATTTGCAGAACTTACTAACATGGGTGCCTAAACGATTCCATGGATACCTCGATGAAAACGAATATTGAAATGCAATGACCTTCATTGTGCATTTTCTCTTTAATTATTAATTATTATTAATTAGATATTATTAATTTATAATTATTTGTTTGTTACTTGAACTTTAAGATGAATAGTTTTCGTTTGTAACATTTTGATGTGATCTCGCATTTATTTTAGAAAATAAATTTATTTTTTGTGTTTTAAGTCACAAAATAGAGTATTAAGTTACTAGATATTAAGTCCATTGCTAGAACCAAACACTATTAAGTCCCACAATTGGTTATTATCATCTTTAGTTAGCTTCCAAAATCATAAGTGGGAAGATAATAACCCATGCTCTCCTATTTATAATAGTAATCGGTTTGAAAAATACCATTGTTCAAAATTTTCAAATTGCTCTCCTGTAAAATTTAAAAAATGTGGCTTAATACTGTTTGGCTCTGAGGTCCAGATATATGATAATGTCAAAGATCAATGCCATTACCTCCAGACAGAATGGTGTTTACTCAGCTGCGGTCCGAGAACCTGTGCCCCTGGCGCGTTTTATGGGGAAATTCTAACCTCAGCAATATTACTCGCCTTTTCTCAATTTTCTTCCCGTTCTTAATGTTCGTATTTAAATGCAATATTTTCCTACAAAAATGGTCGGAATAGATCCCATTTCATCATTACAATAATTTCGACAAATTAAATATGACTTACTAATAAGTCGTCAAGTCGGGTAGGAAATGCCAGTCAATTGGTCTCTAGATCGCGAACTCACGTGGCATATTACAGTCTGTGATATGGTATTTTTAGAGAAAACGTATTTAATTGAAATTTAATATAAAATGAAATATTGTGTATTCAAAATGTGTATCATGATTGGATGCTGTCGCTATCGAGCGAAGACGTATGTATTTGTCAGAATACAAATTGAAGTCCGGTTTGAGAATAAGGCGTAACTTTCCTTACGTAACGTGTTACCGGACAGCCTGCAACAAATGCTAATTTTCAAGGTCACCTTTTACTCTGTCAGTTTAACTTTTGTAAACCGTTACCCATTATTTGCTACTTACTTTTATCTGGACTACCGGGCGAGTGTCTAAAAGACACTCCTGAGCCTACGTCCGTGAAAAATTTTTTTAACATTTTATATTAACTTTAATTTAGCTACTATCGTTTTATTTCGGCGAGACGTAATTGAACCAAACAATGTAAATATGTAGATCAACACACATTTCGTATTCTGGTCGGATATTTGAAAAGGAAAAAGAACTACGAATATCTTACCTTTCGCCCGTCGTGATAACAAAGTAAAGCAATAAAACATCTTGATATCGCTACCTTCGTGACATTCGTTGCCCTGCGACGATCGCATTCGATTTTTCTCGCCCTATTTTAAATCTTTTTCTCATTCATGTTCTTATCCCTTCCGCGCCTTTCGGCCCCTCGTTCACCCCTGGACGCCAATAAAAGTGTATAACAAAATCCGGTGAAGTGGTTACATTCATCTGTCTGTTGGTTTTCCACTTTAAGTTTCTTCTCTGCTCGGCTTCCGAAATATAACCCTGCCGGAGAAAAAAGCGTCGAATGTTTGCTTTACGCTAACATGACTGCGCTACTAGTGTTGATCTATCTAGCTGGAGAAATAATTTGCGGCTCCTAACTGGTGTTTTCACGTTATTTGGAGCTAGACATCTTTAAGTCATTTACACTTTCACTGGAGTACCGTAAAGTATAGATTTAGTATTTTCTCCAAAAATCTTACTCGTTAAATAAACGTGATTTACGTATGCAAATAGCGAATAATGAGATCGACCAATATCTATAAATATCCGATGCTTCCCGAACATGTTAACTAATGTCGTTACACCGCTTTGTGTGAGTTGATGTGTTTAGTTTTAATCAACTTCTAGTAATGAATGGTTGTACTGAAATTGCTAGGAATCTTTGATGGGAAACCGCTTAAACCAACGAGAATTTGTCTTCCTATAAATTACCTGCATAATTTTACGTGGTTTACCCTGTATATTTGTAAGCTCACTTACCGCAGTGTACACCGAACATTGTTAATTTGTTTTGGTTTATGAAGTTTAGCGAAGTTCGAAGCGTCAGCGGAACCGGGCCCAGCTCCGAAAACGGAATTTGCAATAGGTTGGTTAGTTAGTTAGTTGGTTAGTTAGCCAGTAAGCCCACCGAATAACAGTAATATTTATGACATATTGATACATATTCATGACATAGGGCCATTCTGCGACCGACTGAAGGAGGACAGAAACAGAACATGCCGAAATATGAAAGACTATTTGTTACCTTAATTTAACTGTATAAATAGTCGGAAAGGGTCTGCTATGGAAATGTTCGGGAGATTAGGATCAAATTACCGTCGAATTTCCAAAATAAACTATCAACGCGTATGGCTTTAGAGAGGAAAGTTTCCAACTTTCCAACGAGTTTATACTCGCTTAAAATGAGTTTGCGAACCGTAGGCAAATAGTGCGGCATTTGTACGTACATACACACGTTGTACTTTCGCACATACGCCATAAGCTTATCAATTTTAGTTTTGACATGACATGCTAATTCCCAACTCTAACGAATTGTATCCGCATGGAATCAATATTTTACTTGCAAATTCAGAACTGTGCAAACTTGAAAACAAACATAATCTCGTCGCTAACCATGAAATATGTTCGCCTTATAAATAATGTTAAACTTAATATCTTTTCGTTAAAGAAGAAAGAGCACATCAGTTGCCTTTTTTAAATACGGTAAACTTATTCGTTTCTTAGTTTGTAAGTAGATGAGGGGGTATAATAAAGAAATAATTAAGCTGCATATAGATAGATTCAAGCCCGCGTATTGGTTTTTGGTATAGAATCCGGTGATAAGTTTTTTCAAGAATAATTTCGTTTCATAGACTCCCACTATGGAAGCAGTAGATTAAAGCGAACAATTCAGTTTTTTTTTAGGAAAAGAATCTGCTAATAGAATCTTGGTTGTGGACTGGTTTCAATGAATTCTTTGGTCAGACAATTTTTCACTTTACTGTTTACTTTGCGATATCTATTTGTGTAGTTTGTCGAATTTCGCTAACAAGGTAACCTCACCAAGTGTTATTTTGGTAAAATCTAGTAGAACTGTGGAGCAATACTTAACGCTTGTAGATGCGAAATTTGGCTGCAAAAGGACAGAAACCGTTTTCTAGAATTAACGATTTTTGGGATAAAGGTAGAAAATATGAAAGACATCGTTGACTCCCGAAAATATTATTTTGCAGACGTGAGTGAAATTCCATAGTTATAAAAATCACTTCGATTGTTTCATAATTCTCCTAAAAATCATTGCAATCGGAGATTGAAAGTTATTGAGGTGCAAAAGTTTGCGTTAATTCTTCTATTTCAACTAAAATAAACATATTATTTCTGTTAAGCGGACAATGAATACGTCAGTAAATGCGATTAACAATTTAATCAGTATATGGGCCATTGGGTGTAACATATTCACTATAGGGCTAAATCTAGAAAATCGGAAGCCATTTTATTAGCCTTACGAACTGATCAGGTACTCTTAAGTCACAGAATCCATTCAAACTTCATTCAATTAAGTATTTCTTGGAGTTTTTGGTAATACATCAATTTGTTTTATATAAACTAGCGTCTACAGGATGGCAATTGAAACCGTTGCCATGTTTGATTTATGTTCTCCTACAGTATAAGTAATTAGCATTGTCTAGGCATCCACGGCCGGTGTAACTGTTACTGCTATTAACTTCTTCCGGGTTTCGCCGTGTGACAAAACTTTCGCTTGACGTTTCGCCGTTCATGCTGACGGCTTTTTCAAGATAACTAAATTGGTTCTCCCTTGTCCAAAATTCTGCTTGTATACGCCAGTTGTGCGCAGTAGACTCTTCCATGTGTTGCTAAGGTGGTACCCTTCTTCTCTGTTGACGGTTTTGTCCTTTTTCTATTTCTATGCCTTCCTTGATGAGACCTTTTCTGTAGTTCTTGGTAGTGTCTATCACTGTTAGGCTGTTAAAGTCCATTTTATGTTCTGCCAACGCTGATTGCTCAATTCTTTTAAATCTTGCGTCCCTTTCGTGTTCCTTCATTCTTATCGCGATAGCTCTTCCCGTTTGTCCGACGTAACACTGCCCGTATTAACATGTTATCTTGTAGATACCCTCTGCGCGATTTTTGTGTCCCCTGTCCTTAGCGGCCAACAACGTAAAAGTGATCATCACTGAGAACTACAGAAACAGACGCATCGGGGTAACCATAGAAATAGAAAAAACAAAACCGTCAACAGAGAAGAAGGGTACCATCTTAGGAATACGTGGAAGAGTCTACTAGGCAGAACCGTTATGTTCAATGGAGCGGAAATCTCACGGATGAATGCACCAACGGCGTATGTGAGAAGAATGTCGGACAATGGAGAATCAGTTCAGTTGTCCTGAAGAAGCCGTCAGCACGGACGGTGAAACATCGAGCGAAAGTTTTGACACACGGCGCAACCCGGAGGAAGTTAATAGCGGAAGCAATAATTGAAAATTATGTTAACTTGCTCGAGGATGAATCTACGCAGGCGCTATACGAAGAAAAGGACTTTGTTCGTTTAACAAAATATTAATTGACCCAACCAATATTTCCCTCAAACAAATCACTTTGTCACAACCAGATATTTGAACAAGTAAACAAACGTGAGAAGTTAAATAAATAGTCCACTTGCTTGAAATAGGTACATTTAACAAAATATATTCTATTGTTTTGACAAATGCTTTTTCTCTATGTAAGTGGATACGCTGTACGCGTATATTTCTCGGCGAATGTGATTTTTTAACGGACGCTTGGATCGATTACAGAACTGAAAAAAAATAATTATTTCTGTACAAATAACCTATTTGTGAACTGTTTCTCTTAATATTCTTATTAAGCAAACTCGAGCAGTTTATTTTGCTAAAACATAATTACAACTTGCGTTGACAAGGGTATAAGTTTCGTTTTCTGTTAGGTAATACCTAACTGCTTTAACATAAGAAATAGTACATTCATCTAACGCATTAAAACAACGTTGACGCGATTGCAAGTTCATTTGAAACGATCAGAGTAACCCGAAACCGTCTTATTTATAATTAATGATACCGAAAGAGTAAACCCCGCGCAAGTAGATAATCACAGAGTGTTGGGTGTAGTGTATCTCGTTTAATAAATGTGCTTCAACAGATTTACATCTTTAATTATAAAGGGGAAAAATTACAGAGTGTTCTAAATAATTACTTCATTAATAACCTGCAATACCATTAACTTAAGTAAACGTTGCCATTAATCTAATGCCTACATTAAACTGAGCGGTAAATGTACATCATATTTAATGTAAGAGAGGGGGAATTACAAATATAGCGCCATTACATGTACCATCCATGTACGTAGGTTACGACGAGGCGGCGGCTTACGGGCATGTGTTCGCGCGTGTATGTATGTACCTCGGAAGATTATAGATTGTTCGGGAAGGAAGAGACATTTGTCAATTTCACGTGAACACAAGATTAGAACCTAACGAATTTAGTGGGAGCGTACACATTTCGCTCTCGGTAACAAGCTCTTTTGATGAAAATGTATGCGGCGCGGTAACTTCCACGATAAAATGAAGTTAATGCATTTACCCGCAATGCACGACTCGGCGAAAGAAGAGAGGACGGAAAGACGATGTTCCATAACTTCCAGTTCGGAAGTGCTGCAAGACGACGCGACGGTGGCGGTGGTACGATGTGAAGATGAATAAACGTGCATGTGCATGATGGTGGGCCGAATCGTGACCCCTTTATATTACATGTACAGTGACATCTTTATGTTTTGTCTCCCATCTTAGTTTATGATGGGTATTCTCAATAAATGCTGTTCTGTGCTTTTATTTGCTGAACCTAAGTACTTAACTTTGCCACGCGGAAGATAGTATCGATATTTAGTCGTTGCAAGGGGGAGACAAAACATAAACCGGCCACTGTACATGTAAAGTAACGCGGTAAACTACGTTCTTGAACGTTTATCTTTCATTTGTAATCATTGATGCAACTTGTGCACCGAGAATCTTTAAAAAGCTTCTTCTAGAGGTAGTTCGCGTGTAACTTCTATTATAAAGAGCCTTTTAAGCTGTGCTTCTCTGCACACTCATAATAAAAACGATTTATTTGTTGGTAGTATAAAAACGTCATTTCTGCATCTTCTGGATCCTGGAAACATGTCATGAAAAGAACCAACTGAACGTTTGACGCGTAGTAGGTTTCTCCAAAAGAGGGGAAACCCAAAGGACTATTCTGCCTGTATATCATTCGCTATTTCAGGGCTGTCATTAATTTTTCTTAATTGCCTTCCTATTTACATAATCCATTCCCTTTATACCCTTAAGCGTTAGTCCAATGCCTGACTTCATATCGATGTTTAATTTCTTCTCATGATATACCTCATTTCCACCCTCTTATCTAACGCCACTGATTCATCTTCTTTGATGCTTACCTCTTACACTTGCACTTTGTGTGTTTTCCTTCTGCAACAGAAAACTTGGTACTGAAGGAAAGGCATAGGAGCCTAGTAAAAGCCACGGAAATGAAATTTTTACGTAGAATACTGAGAGTAACAAGCGCGGATAAAATGAGAAGCACAAAAATAAGAGAAACACTTGGAGTAGAGGATAATTGAAATGAGGTAGTTAGGATGGTGGGGTTATATGGTAAAAATACAGGATACACGTATTGTCAAATTTATATGACAAGCTAAAAAGCAGAGGCAGACTAAAAAAACATGGGATGAGGAATTAGTTACAGTGCTGTATACCACTGCTTGTGAATGGGATAATGCAAAAACTTTGACGGAGGATAGAAACAAATGGAAGAACTTTGTTAAGGCCATACCAGGCCAAACTCAACTCAACTATACTGAAAGGTAGAGGACGGGGCAGATAAATATGAATCTATAACTTTCTATTTTCTAATTCACTTCTTAGTACCTAATTCTAAATCCTAACTTTTTACCCATTATCTGCGAATCTAGCTATTTTTTTCTTAACTATTAATTCACGTAATATATCCCGTATTGATATAATGAGACTATTTCCCTTCCACATCATTCGCAACACTGTAGCTGGAGAAACACGTCGCTCCACTTGCTAACAAAGCGGGAGGTTCTAGCCGGAAGCGCGGTTATTCTCATTAGTTAAAATTATACGTGGACACGTTCGCCAACGGTCACCGCTCTGAGTGTCATCTGTTGGTGCCATTTAACAGTTGATTGGTCGATCGGGGTTAGAACCATGATGGCTGCACGTACTTCTTCCGGTCTCACCAATCATTAGCAAACAATAGACATTGTTGTCCACCGAGTGGCGATGAAGTTTGACTGCTGTGTAAAAACGATCGGGTACATAGAACGCCCGTGAACCTGTATTTGCACTTTCACCCTCGGCGCTAGGGTCGATATTTTTTATCGCGATACGTTTTCCCCCTCACTGTATACGCCTAGAAATACTAGTGATGGCTGTACTTTTATTTTATGTAGTTTCCATTCTATCGTCGCGATTTTTCATTTTGTTTGTTTATTGGAGTTGGGAATTATTGAAGAATATTATAAAGAAGTTTTAGCACTATAGCATGTAATTAATCAAGTAATTACAAATGAAAAACCTAACTTTAAAAACAATAGCGGCTACCAACGCTTTTAGAAATATCTTTCAACCAATAAACTCGTAATTGTAGCGTTTATTTTCTGCAAAAAGGCGTCACCAACGATTACAGCCGACGTAAATAAGGTGAGCTCTGTTAGATGCTTGGTTAAACCGGTACCAGCGAATAGCAGAAAGTCGTAGGTAACGCTTGCAGCAGCAGCGGCGACGGCATTAGTTGCAGCGACAAGCCATGCGTTGAAATTTGAGAATCTCTTGCCGTGAAAATTTATCTTCGCCTCGAAGCGGTTGCCAAGTGGAGAAGTTATATTGTCTGAAACAGATGAGAAGATTTACTATTCTTTCTAGATTTCCGTTCTTTCGCGTGGTATTTTTATTTTACCGAATCTCGGTGAAAAGCGAATATTAAGTTTCAAACGTAACCGAGCACATAGAATGTAGATTTGTAGAAATTGTTTCGATTGTTTGATATTCGCTTCGAGGTAACTAAACTTGTACGCAACTTAAATTACCTACCAGTCGAATCGATCTTAAAAAGGATTCAAATCGGTAATGGCAATCTATAATTTCGGGTTTAGATTATCGGATAGGGTCAATTTAGACCTCGTTATTAAAGCCAAGAAATATATTTGTACAATCTAAAAGGTTTACATGTTAGTGCATATTATTTCTCAGATTTGACGTTTGAAATTTACCAAAATTCACCAAATTAGTGAATCTCCCTACTACTTATGAATCTATTATTAATTTCTATTAGAAATGGACGGAAAGTAATTATTTTAATAATCGGAACGTTGGTAAATGAATGCATTTTGCAGTCGAATAATTTACTCAAAAGACTTGGAAAAGTGCCATTCATAGGAATTAATAGATCACCAGAGCTATTGAATGAAAAAAGTAGTTGATGAAAAATGGTATAAGAGGTAAACCTATCGAATACAATCAATAATCCACAAAAGTACCAATCCTTTTATTTTAACTTTCAAGTACTATTGACATCTCACAAGTGTTAAGAAAGTGCACATAGACAAAATAAAAATTAAAAAAAAAAATCATGTTCTCAATGTAGTCTTTGGTTCTCGGGATTCCAAAATTCTCCTATAAAAAGCGTTTGAATTAACATTACGTATAAAAATGTTTTTCTAGACAGATGTTCTAGTCACATTGACGACAGGTGATTTTTATCTTCCGGTCTTTTCTTCGGTCGCATATCTTTTCTGTAGGTTCCCGTAGGTCCTGGTTCTCGAGGTTGTTTTACCAACTGAATTCCAAGTAAGCTTTCTGTAAGTGATTGGGAGCTATGACTGATCAATGATTCAGCAATCACAGTTCCTAAGATGCCCATCGTTAAATCTTCAAGTTCGCGAGTTTGGCTATCTACCTTAATTCATCTACGACCCTGATGTTGGTGAAATTTAAAACTGTTACACCTCTTCTGAAACTTTAGTCGTCATCCCAACAATTTCAGTTACGTGCTGGTTCTTACGACCATCATACTCCTTGGTGTTTTGTGTTTAATAACCTTTGTGCATTATGTCTTGTGTTGTTTAGACTGTTATTGTTTACCGCGTCTATGGTGATGTATGAATAATAAACCGATTACGTAACAAAAATGTTCTTGTTTACATATTTCCTTTTTGTTGGTCCATCATGCTTCCATCTTTATCTCTCAATGATTTATTTTATTGTAAGGAATTGACTAACTCTCATAGCGTGTTTGAAGCTCACATTTCTAAAGGTAGGAACAGACGAAACAGATTAATGGACAACAGTTTAGCCTCCGTCAAGAATCTGTTACATATTCGTCCCCCATCTGCGGTATCTCAAAAAAAAATTAAGAATGCACCTACAGCACTTAGCGAAAATCCAACGGTTAAGTATTTTGACGTTTACGAACAATTTGTTAACTTCCGCAAATCTTTTCCCTCGAGAGATTCATGAATTGCCGGACTGCTTAATTAGTTTAATTAGACTAAACAAGCATTGTTGAACTACAGTTCGGCGGCAGTTGTTGTGGTGTTCGACTATAGAGTTCTGAATTCCAAAAGCAATAAAAACCGACTAATTTTTACTACCTTTGGATCTAATGACATTACAAGACATCTTTGTCAAAAAAAGAAACGCCTTTTCATCGGTTTATGACAAAATTTACCCCACTTGTCAGGTACGTTTATACTATCCGGCGATATTATTTTTAACGAAAGATCTTTTCCAATGTGCCGGAACCGTTCGAAAACAAGTCACGGTTTGCTGACGCGGACTCGTCAATCGGTAACGACAGTTTCCCTATAAAACATAACCATATAGCTTGCGTGCTTGTAGATGATACGGCCGCTAGGTCAGCGAAACCTGAGTTGGAGCAACGGCAGTTCCCCGTTTTGGACGTGTCGCCCTTCTGAACTGAATTTCAATTTCTTCAGACCTCTCTGCCGCCACCAGACGACACGATACGATTGCACCGACGAGAGAAACGGTACGTGCCTTGGTAGGTAACCTGCGTCTATCATTATCGGTCGTTTAAGGTGGCAGTAATATCGATGCGAATTTGTAAAAACATCCTACCTATCTAGCAACTCCCTCGGATGGTTCTACAAGAAGTGAACTAGAACGTACGCTATCTCCAATAATAACTAAAATTAGTGGTTTCCTTCGTCGTTTCGCTCCGACGTAGATGTATTTCAACGTATTTGAAATATAGTAATTGATGCTTATGTTATACATAGGATTCGAGATTTTGAATTTTTTTTTGAGCAATCATGTTTACTTAACGAGAATTCTGTTTTTAGCGCAAAATAATCAGGCCCGGTTATATGTACAATGCACCGATATGCCACCCGGTAGCGTTATCTTCCGAACAAATGCTTTTTTGTCACATTACATTTGCTGATTTTTCTACTGGTCAGGTTTTCAGCAAGATAGTCTATGGGACACTCAAAATTGCCTATAACAGGGTATCCAGGAGATACGTACACGGCATTGACATTTGACTTATCAAATTCATCCATTAAACATCCACCCTATGTGACTAATCACAATGTTGGCCGTTTCGATAAACTACCGTTATGATTACTATGATTAATCTAACGTTAAGCTTTCAGCTTATCGTTCCCGTATAAAAGACCAGGGGAAATCACGCCAATTTATTTCTATTTGACCAGTAACAATACTAGCAACAATTAGAGAACTTGTAATATAGCAACTAGTCTTATCTTACTGATAAATGCATCGACATAATTTTTAACGTTTTAGTAGACACACTGAAACTCATAGTTTTAATAAAGATATTTTATCACAATTTTCGTATTTTTTACATCATGAAGAATCTTTCAGCATGACAAGAAGTTTAACGGGATATAACTTTTTTAAGTCATCGGCATCCGATAAATGACGTATTTCTATCAGAATATGAAATAAATCAAAACTAAAATCCACAAATAACTTGAATGATTGGCACAAGGGTTGCTCCTATGGCAAGTAGAATTGCAGATTTTCGTATCTAAATCAGTGACTGTGATTTGAAGCCAAAACTATTTAGTTCCTGTTTGTTTATTTTACCATAGCTCGAACGATATAATCGGCAAATCATGCAAATCACTTACAACACCAAATAATCAAGACAGTTTGTGCTCTTCATCGATTTTAGTTAAGTTCATGAAGTGACAAGAATCTTGGAGGAAACACGTGCTACATGAATTTACGTCGTATATAAATTCTATTTTTTTTAATTCGAAGCTTACTGATATTTACGAAAACTATCCCGATATTATAATCTTTTGTAATTATTCAATAAATTTGTCCATTTTGCCTGTACCTACATATCCACTTAGTACTCCTGCATTTAAAAAAGATTCTGTGGGTAGTGCCCATTCAATATTTCTCCATTAACAAATCTTTAGCGATTACGACGATGTAACATTTAAACGTTTGATGCCTCATATTTTAAAAGTATTTAGAAGAATGGGAAAATAAACTGAAAAGTACTAAACAAAGCTGCAGTATGTGCGTTAATATACAGCCTTCAGCTATCTTGCAATGTATTCTTCCATCAATGAATTCCTTTATGGATTTCCATGTCATTTGATGAAATATCGCGCGAACAACTGTATCTTCCAACTTTGAAGTTTTTAGATTTTAAAGATTTTAAAAGATGACCGTATCTTAAAAATTTTAATGTATGTTCATTATATATCCCCGGGCATGGATCATTGAAAGCTGTTTTCGTAATGGCTAAAAGCAGTAGAATACGAAATGGTCTTGCTGTATGCAACATTGTATGGATGAAGTTCGTCTTCGGTTTCCATATTTTGCAATATCACATCTTGATTTACATCAACAAGAAACAACTCCTGACACTATTGAGGATGTGAGGGGGCGCATGAATCATTCAAAAGAAAAGAAAAATATTCATATAAAATTCATGTTGTGCAAGAACTCACGTCTGTTGATCGCATAGTGAAGGTGGAATACCGCAATTGGTTTGAAAATTACATGAATAATTGCATGAAGAATATATTTGAAGAATTCTTCTCATACGAAGCTTGGTTCCACCTTAATGGTTGTATTACCAACCTTCAAACCATACGTATGTGGTCCCGTGAAAAGCCTTATGTTATGGTACAAAAAACGTTGCAAGTTAGCAAGCGATTCTTTTGATAAACGCGTTCAATAATTTAGTTATCAGATGTAGGCGACTGGTAGTCAACATAATAAATAATTAAAAAAAGGCCATCCCGAGTACCGTTTTTTAAGATCATATCGTGTCAACACATCAGGGATCATTTTTATTTTACCTTGTACTCACATTCCTTGTTGTGTTAAGCCAACATTAGCATTACTATACATGACAAGACTAAATTATTTCCCACCCTCCATTTCTTGATATAATTGAAGAAATAGATAAAAACAATTGAAAGGTACACTTTCCTCTAACCACTGTTGAAATAGGTGATGTAAAACTTGAGACTTTTGCAGTTTATAGTAAGTCTTTCCCTGTTGCTACTGCTTAGTGTTTATCAATTTGCTTTGAAATTTCAAACTTGTAAGGATTTTATTGGGCCCGTTGAAACTAAACGTGTTCCGGGGCTGAACCGTGTCATGATGAGTGTTGGCGAAACGTCGAGTTTTTATTTTAACAAAAATAAAAAGTCGACGTTTCGCACACACTCGTATGGGGCTTCTCCAGGAGAGGGGAAGTTTGTAGGCAACAGTTACGACGATAACTCGATATGTAAACCATACCAGAGGCGAAAATCAAATGTCGCCTCTAAAACGACATGACACGGCTCAAACCCGAAACACGTTTAGTTTCAACTGACTCTGGCCGTGGAAGCCTACGTTTTTATTTATTGGGCCCCTCTGAACAAGATTCTCAAGGAAACGTTCCAAGATAGACTTCCATATTTCTGTATACATGCAACAAGCACCCCTGAAAATTATCTTGCGTTGTGCTATTTCCACATTAGCATAATTGTACTGCAGATAAATACGTATCGACTAATGCTAATTTCCAGCTGGCAATGTATTATTACTGTAGCAGCAAATTTTTATAGTAGCTGAATTAGCAGATGAGCGTTATCGTTGTTTCGCCTGTACTCGTCCGATGTTTCCGATCCCCTGAAAAAGAAAATAAAACCGAGAAGAACGTATTGTTTAACGACTGCTCGTAAATTTTTACGATTTTCTGAAAATTGCGACTCATGTATCGCCAATCCAATGCTAACGGTAACTGTTTCAGCCTATATTTCGACCAGCCGTACTCCAAACTTAGGTAGTATATACCAAATGTAGCGGTATCTATTAAACGAACGTACAATGAAGAGTAAAATTTAGTGTACTGTGTATATATTCGAAGGGGCCCATTTTATTTTGATACTTTTTTTCAACGGGGGTAGTTTAGTTCTGCGTTAGCACGAATGGAATCATACTTAAATTTTGTATTCCTTTCTAATCGTCTGATCTACAATTTTACCGTACTTATTCCAAAATTATCGATTTACGTATTTTTTGACTCTTGCTAACTTAGAACCAGCAAATATTATTTAGTAACTTACATATATTACTATTTTTAGATTTCCAGGCTTGACTAACGTTTTTTCTCCCTGTTTTCATTTTCCATGGAAGAGAAATAAAAGATTCTTCTTAATCTTCTTAACTTTCGGATACAGTTCACCTCATGAACTGGCAGAATATACTTGGGTTATCAGAAATATTATACTCTAATCTGATGAAGTAGCTGCGGCTGCGAATTTCTGATTTAGTTGCACAACGTACTCTGCAAATTTTGCTCCTAAATGTTGCTGAACCTCGAGATTTCCATTTGATAAAGTAAATAACATTATCATCATCAAGATTCCATTCAACTAAAATGATGAGATGATGTTATTTATTTCTTCACATGCTCGTACACAGCAAAATGTATTCTTGTGTTGTCTAGTGAGATGGCAAAGAAAAGATGTGAAAATACGAACATTTTTTGTAAAAACTTTTTATTTTCGCTCAAGAAGATGTATTATTTAAAATACATACTGTTGTAAATAAATTCACTCTCTAATACATCTATATATGTATGTTTGATTCATGGGAGGTTAGCGGAGTAGCAAAGCATCATAAGATTCCGCGTGATCAAGAAACCATTTCTGCTAAACAGCGGGAAGTCTGGCGAATCCATTCAACAGCGCACAATGTCCTGTATTTTCTCGTATCTCTTTTTCTTTGTCTCGGCGAATGCATAATGTATATTTTGCCGTACACGTCCCCTTTCTTCTCTTCTCTTTTATTTTTATTATCGCTGTCAACATTTATTTTTCGCGATTTTATACGCCCATCGATGTCCTTCCGTTTATGTTCGGGGCGCACGTTTCGAAAATTGCAAAATGACCTTCGACATGCCCGTCTGTACGTCGATGTCGATTGACGTTTTATGTGCTTTATAGCCGTTCGACGACTTAATGTACCATTATCATATCACATACTGCTTCGCTAAAACGCGGTCCCAAAAAATACTACGTAGATGGATCTGCGGCGTAATTTATTTGGGTTTGATTTATACGCGATTTTTTATTGTTTTTGCAGAAATTTGGATTAAATTGCTTTTTTTTACTATTCAGTGCTTAGTTTCGACTTCTGATTTAGTCGCAGTATGTAGTTCCAGTTCATATTGTCAGTAACAACTTAAGGCTTATCATTGTAGAAATTGGGATTTTCCCAATGAAGGTAATAAAGAGAAAAATGTTGTCTTTAGTAAAAAATGAGCATATATTCCATCAGTTTTATAGTCAGTAGTAAGCGAGGTATAGATGTCAGATCTAAGACCCTTCATTGAAGGTCTTCGATCTGATTGCTCATCTTCAACTTAGCTGTAAAATACAAGCAACAGTTTGTCTTATCGTGCGTACTAAATGAAATATTTACATAAGAATCTCGTACCTAGAATAAATGAAATTTTTATGTAAGATTCTATACCTAGAATTCGTTAAGTAATAAGATTATTTATACAAGAACATAACCAACAACTCTTTTTTTAAGATGTGCTTGACATACTGCATGTTAAAATTACAAAAACGTTCGTAAAGTACCTGAAACCCCCTGAGTACTAAGCTCCAGAAATTAAAACAGACTTAATAGCTCAAAAGCTCTATTGGACCGCTCACCACACACATAAAGTACCAACATTAGAAAACATCAAGCTTTCACGAAAATCTGTAATTTGCTCGTAACTTCTAATATAATCTAACTACTTGAAAAAATCTCATCCCGGCAAAGAATCGGGTTCGCCTTTTCACAAAACTGTCCAGTTTTTTTAATTTGCCCTACTTACGGCCCCCTAAAAAAAGCAACTAATTTTCCGAATGTTACTTTCGCCTATTCAGAACTGACGCATTCGACGTGCTTTTCGCGTTCATTATTCAAAAGCAACAGGAGAAGGAAAAAGAATGAAAAAGAAAGTCTCCTGGTTTGCCGAAGAAAACACAAGAGCGTTTGAGGCAGCCCCAACGCCGCGACGGGAAAAAAACAAGCGAAGGCGTTTACAAAGGGCTCCAAACAACAAACCACTCAAAATTAATTACCATAAACAGAGAACTGCATAACCGGCCTGTAGTGTATACAATATGGGTGGTAAGTGGCCGCCGGTAAGTGTTCTTGACGGCATCTGCAGGCAACAACCTGCTATTTCCTTGCTAGAGCCTTTCCGTGCGATACAGGCAAGCCCTTACTAATAATGGTGCTATATCAGTGGCACCACTATCGCAGTGTCGCTCCAAACACATTTATACGGTCCCCGCCGAACAAATGAACGACTGCGTGTAGTTGTACATACTCACAAATGCTTTCTTCTGCATAAAAAAAACTCGCTCCCCGCATTCGTTCTTTTTGAGGTAACACTTGCAACACGACTCCGATAACTTTACAGCGAAAATCGTTAACGCCGCCACTTTTTTGCTCCTTTTCTCTTTGTTGAAAATGTAAATTGTTAAGAAACGTTATCGATTGCTATCGTACCAAGCTAATACCAACTTTTATGTATTTGTAAAGACGAATGTTAAAAAAAAACTAAGAGAAAAACTTGCAAGTATTGTGTTTGCTTCTATGTAAATGATACCAAAGAATAAAGTAACAAAGGAAGAAACGGACTGATGCCATAAAAAGAAAATTGAGGCATTATAAACGAATCTATTCGAAATCAAAGATAACTAAAGCTATATGAAAGCTCAACGAAAAAACTATTATTGACGCGTCTTTTTTGCTTTGTTTTGTACTATTGGAATAAAATAAGGTAAAAATCAGAAGCAAGCTACTAGTTCACAACTAGCATCTCCATCTAATTGTAGCATTATTAATAATTAACATTATTAAATGTTCATTGTTGCTTCCTTCGTCTGTCTTAGTTCGTAGAAGGCGATGCTAATTCAAACATATTTACAAGGGAATACCCTGAAGTCTTACTCACCGATCGGATTGAAACTTGGCAGATTTATAGGACCCACTCAGTATTGTAAGACGCCGCTTTTCGTTTTGGCAAAACCTCACATTTAGGGGGTGAAAGCTACTCCTGAAATCTCGATGATTTTCGGATTTTTGCAAAATACACCGTTATTATGAATAAAAAATTAAAATGATATGTTTCTAAATACATCTTCTAATGGACACAATGTTTTAGTTCAGTTTAAGTATCCCTTCAGGTAACACTTGTGTCTTGTGGATCCAAGTTTTCAGTGCTTAAATTCTACTTTCAATACGAAACGAAAATCAAGTTTGGTAATTTAAAAGTACGCGGTGTTATGAGTTACATACATTGATTTTATAATTCTCTTTTCCGATTCATGATATAGCTGCAAACGCATCGTGCATGTACCGAAATTATGGAGCATTATATTAAAACGATTCCGTTGATACAGTTAATTTCATTATTTTTAATAATCGCGCGCGGCAGTAAAAGCTTTTACCAGAGCGCATCGGCCTCTCACATAGTTAATTTTCTACATCGCGTTGAATTTAAATTGAGTCACTTGATTACGCCGCCGTAATGAGAGACTCTTAGTTGACGATTCGACTCCCTTACACACATTCCCTCTCCTCCTCCACGATGTCTCGCTTTGTTTCTCTCTATCCGTTTCCTCTATCTTGTCATAGCATCACGCGTTTTGATGGATCTCTACTGCACGGTTTGCGGAATACTATCATCATGATGCTACTGCATATTTTCCGTCACATCACACACGTGGAGCCGACTCCGTGCATTTCGCGCCACTTGATGTTTCTGCATCGCCTGTTAGCTACTGCGGCTTCGTCGCCCCGGTTCAAAGGGATTCGTACAGATCGTCCGAACTTCCCAAGTATGCTCGTATGCATGCAGAAGAGCGTATAGCCATCTACACATCGTTGCGACTTAATTAAAACAAATGCTTTAGTGTCGGTAACTTGCGGAATGCACCTGCATTATTAAGTACAGGGACGATGAGTTTTTACGAGCGGAATGGCACGCTTACGTTAGTTATGGCGGTATCTTCATCGCGATTTAATATTGCATGGAAATGATTTCCTGAATTTTTCATTCCATTGCCCAGTCACCCCAAGTTCGTGTTGAAGAAACGGCGCAGAAAAGTTTTAAAATTTCGCTTTTCCATTCATTTTCAATGTTCAAGTGTAAATTAATTGTTTTACATCAGAGCGGGTGCGGTATTGTTAGCCAAAGCAGGAGCTCGTTTAAATAGAACATTAATGGAAAGGACGTTATAAAAAAGCCATCTACTAGTCCAACAAATGGCGATATAGTTAAATTTGATTTCTCTTTTTGTTTTTGCTTAAAAAATGATATACATACGAGTAATGACGTGACATTTGGTTAACTGTTAAACATGATAAGTTTAAAGTCTATTAAATAAATAAATAACAATAGTATAACATGAAAAAAATTGTACTTTTCTTCCATTCTTCATACATTATGTATCCAGCGCTGAAAATAGCCTCCAATATCTTGTTATAAGGCATACTAGAATGGATGTTTATCAAGCGGACGTTAGTCACTTCATAAGCCCACCAACAAACCAATTGTACATTTTGTTATCCAAGAATTGGTTTTGTTGTTCCAGCCGTTTCCGAAGAACACTTCTCGGAAACAGCTAAAGCGACAAAACCAATTCTCGGGTAACAAATTAGTAACAAAGTATGCCGTTTAGTTTGCGTTGGTACCTGCAGTGAGTTAAAAGTTACAGCGAGTGGCCGCGCTAGCTTAATATAAAGGTATTTCTTTGAAACGGCTAGAGCAACAAAATCAGTTCTTGGGTAACAAATTAGTAACAAATTAGCAACAAAATAAGCAACTGCTTAAATGAATTAACTCCGTCAGGTTAATAGACAACCAGGGTGGTGAAATTCGGCAAATTGTTTAACATTTTTCCTAAGATTTGCAGAGAGCCTCTATATATTATAATTATCTGAAAAAGTACCAAATTGGGGAGTTAAAAAGTCACTTCATTCTTACTGCATATATGTCGCGTGACACAACTTTTTAAACAAAAATAAATAACGAAATTAATACTAAATGTTGATTAACAACAAAATTGTCCCATGTGATGGTGACTTGTGTGACACTGCACACGTTCCTTTGTTATTAAAAAATCGCTAAATCGCTTATCATAGTGGCAGGAACCTTTGATTATTGCGTCGGATTAAGGGTAAAACACAATTAATTATTTTCCAACGTGGAAATATGTTAAACCGAACAGAAAAACTGCCACTGTTCTTGACGGGGACCCGAACTTTTAACTTTAACTTTTTTAACAAGAAAGTTTGTTTACTATTACGTCCTCAATCCGTAAACAACCGCAACCTGTTACCTTACTACACTTATTACACTACTGAACGACTGATTTCTAAATTTACCTACCTGTTACTGTTTTAAACTTGCTTATTAGCTCAGCAGTAATTTTTTCGATGTTCTAAATGAAAAGACAATTTGTTAATAAATGGAAACACTGCAAAATTCTCTTCGAATTTCATTATTTAATTAAAAATACTAAATAATAAAAAAATGGTAGAACAATACAATTTACTTCGTAAGTATTTAATCACATATTCACTAAGGTTCGCAAAGCCGGTGCCACAGCATGGGCGTGTAGAGGTAATACGCCCGACAAATAAAACCATTTATTACGCTCATACTTAAATGGGGAGAAATTTAACAATCACATAGAGCATATCAGTCCGCAGATATTTCGCTTCTTTCGACGTTACCGTGTTTTAGTAGCAAATATGAATGAACAAATAATTCACCAATTTGATCAATGTTCGAAGGTTACTTTAAAACAAAAAGATTTGGCGTTGTACTACAAAAAAAAAGAAACCCAGGTTTGGTCAGATTAAAGGAGATTTATAATAACAGTGCTCCTACAGTTACATTTACTGGTTTCACAAACCATTATGATTATGCACACGTCATTGCATTCCGAACAGTCGTTATATAAAAATACTTTCTCACAATTGAGAACAAATCTCAAGAAAACGACAACGAAAACGTATGCCATGATTCACAACATATTCGCAATTTTAATAGTTACTACTATTATTTCTCGATATATATATGTTAATTATAAATGATTACTTATAAATTCTTACTTAAATAAAGTTACTCATTTCTCAGTCGGACGCCTATCATCAGGAACTCTAATTGCAAATCTTATTGATCACTTCTTAGAACTTTTTTTAAATATTTTGCATCAGTACGTTGTAAAGCCTCTTCCAAGAACTTGCAGGTCTTATCATTCACGAAAACTGGTCTGTCTACGTCCAAACTGTATGTGTGTAAAATAATTCTTTTGCAAGAAGGTATAGTTTCCATACACCACTCACATCTTGATATTACTAATTAAAGTTGAAAAAGGTGCTGTAAATAATACTATACCAGCTGGATTTTATTACATATGGAGAGACTCACATTAACCTCGGTAACCGTTTTTACAACAATAGCAAGCGCTGTAATCTTCTTATCAGGATTATCCTATTCTAGTAATAAAGAGCTCTATATAAAACCTAAACTTGAAAGTGCCAGCGCAAATTTAGCTTATTACGAAAGCTCCCTGAAGTTATTTCTAAATAAATACATCCGCTGTAGGAGTTACCATAAAATCTGTTTCGAAACAAGCAAGTTCCATATAATAGTTTTACGAATATTGCGCCTTCTCCGCCTGCTCATCCTAGGAATGAGACGACTTTATAGCAATGTAAAACTGAATTTCAATTTGAGCTTATATCCTAGGAATCTAATTTGCATATAAAATACGAGTACTTGCTAGCAAAGTCTTTATGACGAGAAGCGCCAAAAAATACAGCCTGGATATATATGCGTCGCGCATTCAATTCAGGTAAGTACAAAATATGTGTAGAAGTTTGTAGAAATTTTAGCGAAATACAATTCCTTTGACAATTCCAATATGAATCTAATGCGTTTGCATGTGGCAGTATACAGGATTCACCATTTCAAGAAGGTAGCCTCTTCGGTATAACGATTTGGTTAAAAATAGTCTGAAAAATATCAAGCCTCAACATGAACCTGGCGTTACTTATCAAAAATAGTCTACTACTACGCCTACGCAAATTATAGAAGAGGAGGAAGTTGTTTACAGCGAGTTTGCACCGTTTTGCATTTTCCACGCCAAAATTTTGGACAGCTGAATTTAAACGTGGTCATACCTTGGTTGACGATAAACGTTGGGGACAGCCTAAACGCTGTAATAATTGCCGATAGCATCGGAAAAATTCACCAAATGGTACCCTAGGACCGGCGAATTAAGGTGTCTCGAAGGAAATTGGGCACGAAAAACTTGGATGCACGAGTTCACACTCGAAGCCAAGGCAGTCGAAACTGTGGGCTATAATAATAACTACGCATCACTTCTTGCCAAGCTAAAGATAGAAATTGCGGGAAAACAGTCGCTTTTGTTCCACGAAGTTAAACGCATTGTCTCACACTCATGGTGGTTGGCATAGCAAAGATTCAAGAATTGATTCTATTCACCAGATCTGGGTATTTTATTCGGAGTTTGACAGAGGTTCTCATCGAATGAGGAGGCGATCGCATTTGTAAACGCCTATTTTGCAGAACAAGATGCCAAGTAGTATTTGGACGGATTAAGGAAATGAAAGCATCGTTGCGAAATTATTACAAGGAGACCATAGTCAGAAATAAAACTGAATTTGGCAAAAAAACACTTGTTTCTGTGTTAAGTTGGAAGTTTTCCAAACTACCCTCGTATATTATTTATTTACAACAAAGATAGCTACGATGAAAGAATAGATGTTAGAAGCTATTTGCACGTTTTAGTATATTTCTGATGTAAATCAAACTCTCATTCAAAGCATAAAGAATTCCAATTTTAAAACAATAGCAGTGTTTTAGAGTTGCTAGTCTACAATGTCGGTTTGAGTTATCCAATAAATAGATGTTATCAATTTTATAAGGCCATTTAAAGGCATTAACTGTAGTAGATTGAAGTAGTGTACATTAGAGAACAAGTAATTACGTTCGAAGTGGATTTCCGAAGGTAAAATATTGCTTGATATCATCTTTCATCGGTACACCGAACTGATTTAGTTCAATGCGGACGTAGGCAATTTAATAACTTGATCATTAATTTAATAACTATGTATGTACTTTAGTTATGTTCCTCATCGTGTGTTTCCGACCAAATGTTCGCAATTATGTCCGGAGTGTAAGAAGTACCACACCAAGGGAAATTTCTCCTTGACATTTAGATTTGAAATTTGGTGGGGTCGAACTGCTTGTAAAGCCGGTAAAATTATTTAAATTGATATTCATAATACAGATCTGGAAAATCCAAATTGCATAGCAGTAGCAAGATTTATTTTCTTACCGGCTATCGATTTCGAGCTAACATAGGCATCCTTGGGCTAATAGTCATTGAAATACGCTGAAATATAAAAAAAATGTTATCGCACCTGTGAAAGTCAAAATGTTAAGAACCAGAAATTTGTAAGAAGAAACATAAATACAAATATATTTAAAAGAAGCAACAAATGAAGCATTCACATAGTCGTCTACTAATCGCTCCCCTTTTGACATAATTTTTATTTGTTTCATGCAACAGATGTTAATCAGATACAACCATCCTTGGACCTTCTTTAACATTAAAAACATCAAAAAGATTCGACGGTGTTCCATAGCGATATTCATTATTCCTAATTCTTGTGTTGTTGGCCTGTTAGCGCATTTGAACAGTGGGGAAGCTACCAACAATGTTTGCAATTGCAATCTGCGTATGCAGTGTATGTATTAATATACACACCCTATAC
Source organism: Oryctes borbonicus (assembly GCA_902654985.2). Classification (NCBI taxonomy): domain Eukaryota; kingdom Metazoa; phylum Arthropoda; class Insecta; order Coleoptera; family Scarabaeidae; genus Oryctes; species Oryctes borbonicus. The sequence continues at coordinate 11,923,012 of LR736860.1, read as the reverse complement.
CTTTTTCATGTTCGCATAAGAATTCCATTGAAGAGAAATCCGATGACTAAAACGGATCTCTTCATCCAACCTATTGCTAATAGGAGGTATCATATAAATACATTATTCTTACCATTGTTTATACTTGTCAATCCATCACATACAGGATCTGTACTTTGAATACATTTTAATATTATTTTACCAATCTGCTATTTCTTTGCTTTCGAACAGCTCATCGCCATTTGTTGTCTAAATTTGAACATTTTTGGCGACTTTTCATTATTATTTTAGAATAAGCATGTACATACAGGTATATGTACATCGAAATGTTGCTTTGTTGTTAATGCTTTGCGCAAAGCAAAAACCGTGTCTTACGAACAGTTGAATTTGAACAAACGCGAAAATTGAATGTCAGCGATGTTTGTAGTTCCTGACATCCAACCAAAACCTAATTAAAATTAATTTCGAAGTTACGACAATCTTGAGAACTTATACACCCCATTGGGCCGTCACCACACGTTAAAAGAAAATTAAAATAAATAACTCGGTGGTTCAACGGTAAAAGGGCCTGCGCCTGATTGGTCAGAGCTACGCGTTGTTCGGTCGAGCCTTACAGTATTAGATTTTCCTAGTAGATTTGGAACAATCCCGAGTCAACATTTGTATGTCGGAGAACAATTAACTGCGCTTCACCTACTACGGTGAGAGGAGGATAGCAGTAGCGGTGGGTAATGACGTAAACGAGAGGGTGAGAACTGCGATTCAATTCCCTCGTGTATGTTCCCTGCATATTGTGTATATTGTATCATGCAACGGAAGTACGCGAGGAAATCGAATCGTTATCCGCGCCCTCCCATTTACGTCATCATCCACTGCTACTGGGTGATAGCAACGAGTCCATGGAACACACGATTAACATACTAAAAGCTCCTAAGATTATGCTACGCGTTAAAAAAATTAATGTTTTTCAAAATGTCAAATATAGTATCCATTTCCTGCTTTCATCTTAACAATTTGTCCGCATGCTCAGCGTTTGAATACTTGATTAAGTGTAACTACTGTTGGATAATTGTAATTAATATTTCAACCATGATCAATTTCTTAAGCAAAAACCTCTCTACCTTTATTCTTCTACCTCTTCTACCTCTGTTCTTTTTTATTAAAATATTTTCCAATCAATATTATCCACATATTGAAGGTCTTTGCACTCTAACAAAGACCTTCTACCATCTTAACTTGTGCGCGAAAGACGTGTAAGGCAGACTCGTCTTCCTCGACCTAATCGTATTACTGCGAAGCAGAAATGTTGTAATTTTCACTTGGCTGCTTTCTTTTAAATTGTATGTACCCAATTGTGCATAGCTAGATGCGGAATATCTTGAACAGAAGCCCGCATAAACCACATCCTTATCTTAGAATTCCGACGGCAATAATTCATAATTTCCTCGCACTCACGCTATTACCCGTTCTAATTCTATATTTTATTGGCATTACCGTGGAAACCGCTGCCGGCACTAATTCATCCGATTCCCCCAGACCGAAGCAAAAAGAGAAGAAGACAAAATAAAAGTCTTCAGAGGGAACGAACACAGACTGTAAATCGCATTATCTTTTTCGAAACTTATGCACGGAATTGTAAGGACTTTTAAATATTCTTTTCCGTTCCATAAGCGGACGACCGCGTCCGGATTTTCTTTTGGTCGCGGTTGCCTCCTGCCGAAAATTTACGACCGCGTTCTAGAAGCAGCCACCTCCCGGCCGACGTTTTTCTTCTTGTTTTGCGATGATCCAGGAAACTAATATTGTGCAGCTACCGGCGGTAGTAGCGGGTAGTTCCCCGCACACACGGCGTCTCATGAATAGACATCCGCATTTGCATATCGGTATAACGACAATTTACAGGCATGTACGGGATGGACTTGCAGATACCGGTACCACTTTTTATGGAAATCGGTGCGCGTTTTATACGAATATATAAAGAAAAAAGAACTGGATGATAGCGGTCGACTTGTTTTTTGAAAAATACTGACGAGGATGAGGACCTTCATGCATAGTTTATTTTCGGTAAAGCAGTTTCATAAACGCTGGTGTTTTCTTTATAGTGTATGGTAAGCCGACATGTACCTTTGCAACGAAACAACTTGGCAATTATTTTATTATCGATGTAGTGAGATACCCTTTTGCAAGCTGGCACATTAAGTTTTCACAAGTTGCATAATTAAGAAATTCAATGCGCTCTACCGACATATTTGTCAGCCATAATCAGAGGTAATCCCGCTTACCTCTGGACTACCAAGCCTAGACTAATTTAGTAACGTTTTCACAACGCAGCACTTCTATTTTCCTGTTTAAAAGTAGTGTTTTAGAACCAGAGAAGAAAAGACTACCGTGCCGTACCGTACCTAAAAAAATTAGTAACTTTTCTTTAATCTATGACGTACACTTATGTGTACAGAAGCGATATTCAGCGCTATATAAACTCGTAGGGGAAATAGAAAGGAAAAAGAAACGATATTTCTGTGCGCTGTTGGCATTATTTTAAGAATATTAAAAATGCTAGGACGATACAAGTCGAAACAGAATTGACTATAGCTGAAGGAGGGGTATTTTTAATTGCAGTCAGTGTATGTGCATGTCTTCACAAATCATCCGCAAACTGTAAAGTTCAAACATTTAGCACCAAATCGAAAAGTCAGTCAGGTATGCTTTTCTAATACGAACATGCTGGCTTTCTTCATCAAGGAAGCAGTATAAGCGACTTGTTGAAGACATAAAATGAAGATTGAACTGGCATTTCGTATCACGACAAAAAAAATCTTTAATTACATCTTAGAGAACTACAAAGAATAATATTTATAAATTGCATCTTTGCATTCACAAACTGTCTAACGACTACTAGCATCGCATCTAGACAATAATATTCTATCCATTCTTTCATTTCACCGCTTAGACTTAAAAAGAAAAAAACGTAATCCCTTCACTCAACTTCCGTTAAACTATAGCACACTTAGGAAAGCGCAATTCCAGACGGCCAAATTGAATCACTAATTAGATGCTATCTTTACTCTCGGTAATTGGATTTTTCACGATAAAATGTATAAATGTCTTAAGACGAAATTGCTTCGCCTCCGGAGGTAAGCGATCACTAATTCCGATACTGACACACTACTTCTTCATTTCAGCGCACCCGGTTGAGAAATAGTGCTTCGTCCGCGCTCTTTCCTTTCAACCGGCGAAGATTTAGGTGGAACGCAGATTTTCGGATAAGTTAGCCGCCTAGATTTTGTATAATCTAATTTGCTTAGTTAGGTTAGTGCGAGTAACGCTTCTGTATGCACGGATGTATGCAATTGCAAGAAAGTTTCCCCCGAGTTGTGATTTATAGCGCGTCAGGAAAGATAATTTTAAGTTTTAATTAAAATGTGTTTATTGCAGTGAAAAATGATTTTTTTTTTGTTTTTGTAACTCCGCAATAGTTTCTACAATTCGGCTAACTTGACTAGCATCGATAAATTTTCAATTTTCAATTAATTTGATAATGATAGCAAGGACTGTGGCGTAGTATGGTAAACAACACATAAGTATCGGCACCCTCCGCACCACACAAGTTTAATTTATTATATAGTAATATAATAATTAGTCCGGGACGGCCGTTTCGAGGACACGAATGGTCCTCATCATCAACCGGTGACCGAATGATTCGGTCACCGGTTAATTAATTTGATGTCATTTATAGATTTTATAGTTGGAAATTGAAATTGAACGATGATATGGAACCTTGAAATGCCAATCTCCAGTAATCCAAAATAACAAGGAAGGTTACATGTAATATTCAGTACCATCACTAAAACCTACTAATATGATACACTTAAATTAACCTCAAACCCTGTTAAAGTTGTACGTACGGTAATAGTAAAATAATGTTATTAATAATAATTTTTCCAAAAGATTTTACAGGAAAGTCGCATGTATTTTCAATTCGTTCAAGAAGAAAATTATGTTGAATAACAAACTTCTCTAGGAAGAGCTAATACACTGCTCAAAACAATTAGAGGATATTTACAAAAATAATAATAAAATAAATAAATAAATAAATAATATAAAACACGCAAATATTTTTATATTGCAACTATAACGTTTTTAAACAAGAAACAGATTGCTTTGACAAGTTTAAACCTGTACAGCGCTTCAGTGCAAACCGCCACAGCTTGAGGGTATACAAGCGCGTCTCAGTTAGACAGTTAGATTTTCCGTATCATAGCAAATTTTTAACCATAATTATGGGTAATAATGGAAAGGCAACGTGATTTGACTCATGCACAGGCTTGGAGAGCAATAGGTCAATTGGAAGGTGGACGGAGACAGCAAGCTGTTGCTGAAGTTTTTGCAGTTTCGCGTTTGTGGAATCGTTTTTTAGAAACTGGAGATGTTCAGAGAAGACGAGGACAAGGACGCCCAGCATCTACAACACCAAGAAATGATCGATACCTAACAGTATTTGCACGTAGAAACCGCACTCATAACGCAACGCCGCTTGGAAGTGAGCTTGCCGCTGCTACGGTAAGAGAAGTATCATCTCAAACAATAAGAAACCGTCTTCACACCGTTGGCATGTATGCTCGAAGACCCCTACTATGGGTTCCACTGACTGCTCTTCATAAAAGGTCGCGAAGAATAAGGGCCGAGGAACATAAAAATTGGAATCACGAAGACTGGGCACAAGTATTGTTTTGTAACGAATCAAGATAATAGACGTATTTTAATTTGGCGTGAACCTGGAACACGTAATCAGACACAATTTGTTCGAGAAAGGCCGCAATATGAAGGTGGGAGTGTAATGGTATGGGCTGGGATAAGCGCAGGAGGTCATACAGACCTTTATGTGATACAGAATGACAACCTGACTGCTCAGAGGTATCTGGATGAAATTTTGAGACCCATTGTTCTTCCGTACGCTGGCGCTATGGGTGAAAGATTTATTTTAATGGATGACAATGCTCGTCTACATCGAGCAAACATCTTGAACAATTGGGAATCAATAAAATCTACAGGCCAGCAAACTCGCCTGATGCTAATTCTACCGAACTTGCTTGGGATGCTTTAAGAAGACGTGTTGCAGCAAGAAATATGCCACCGCGTACAATTCGGGAACTTCAAAATCCTCTGATAGAGGAATAATCTTCCAGAAGAATTTTTTAATGTCCTGATTCGATCAATGCCGATGAGATGTCAAACCTTTATTGCCGTTTATCAATAAAACTTCTTATAAAGTCTCATAATTGTGTATTCATTTAATGATATTTATTCACTGTAGTGCCTTTGTAGCTTTATAATGTACACAAACAAGTTCAAACTTGTCAATGCGTTCGGTTTCTTATTTAAAAACGTTGTAATTAAATATAAAAATATTTGCGAGGTGCTACATTAATTATTTATTTATTTTATTACCATTTTTCCAAATATGCCCTAATTGTTTTGAGCAGTGTAGTTTCACTATGGTTGCATAGATTTCACCTCGTTTTGCTATCAGGACCAATCAGATTCTTTAAGAAAAAGCTTTCAGAGAACAATATCCTTTTACCGTTCTGCCATTTTATGAAGAGTATTTTCTTTTAATCTTTGTTCTGCAATATAAAATCGGACAATTAAGAACAAACCTATTTTCAACAAAAGAAAATACGAGTGTAGCCATTCTATTGCCAACAATGAACTTTATATTTCCTTCACCTCTCTAATTTATTTACTTTTGTTGCAGGTACGCTTTTCAAACCCTATTGCGGATGAAATTACATTCGTAAGTATATAAGATTAAGAAACAGAATTCGACCGACGTCGGTTAGTGTTCTATTTCATTTACTGCGGCGCGCTTATTTGGTGATTCCATCTTCGCCGTGGCGTTATTCTTCCCTCCGAATGTACTCGTCCGTATTAAACGATTCGCTAAAGACGGTATTATTTGTATTCAACGCCCTAATAGCGTTCATTTACTTGATTTGCTCCTGCGGTTCCTCAATATTCCTTCATCAGCGGCGCCATTGTACGTATTTTTGCTCCAAAAACCGGTTTTCCATTCGATTCGAGATATTCCTCTTGGAATAGAACTGGAAGCGAACCGTTGCAAAGCGCTTAGTAGATGGTTAAAGAATGTTGAATGTGAAAAAGGAACGTAATAATGTTAATGAGAGGACAGGTATTTTTTTTTGTTTTGTAGGGTTTTCATTCAATGCAAATATAAATATATGCTTCTCGTGTAATTGTATGAAAATTATGAATCTCAACAGTTCTGAGATGAAGTAGACACACAAAAATTATCAGTTGTCAGAAATAGTGGAATATACTCTTGTTGTTTTGTAAGTTTGGTGTGTTCAAAGTGATGTATTTATATGGTTTTCAAGTCCCATATTTATTTATATTGTTTGGACGTTTAATTATTGCTTACTTTTATGTGATTACATGCTATTTAAATATTAAACATAGGAGCTTAAACAACTTCTCTCGACTTATTTTACTTTTTTTAATTATTATTGTTCTTCTTCCTGTCAGAGACTCCGTTTAAACTTTCGAACGTCGCAGTGGTATGTTGTTACTTTTGTTCGTTCTTTACGCATTCCTCCCATGTCTTTCGGCCCTTCGCTAGTTCGTTCATTTACTTTATTGCTATTCCCTTTTTTTGTCTTGTCTGCTTCATCGGATTTAACCATGTTTTCCTGGGTCTTCCTTTCCCTCTTTTCCGATATTTTTTGCCTCCATCGCGCTTCTTACTAAGCTTTGTACATTTTCCTAAGTTGTTTCACCTGCGCCGCAATTATCCTACTTTCCATCTTTTTGTTTATTACCTATGTTTCACAGATATATGGCAGTGTTGGTGCTGTTAAGTTGTGCATTTTCATTTTCTCTTCTTGACTTATTTTTTTACCAAATACTGTTTTGTTTGATACGCAGTAAATTCGCTAATTTCATTTTATTGAACACTACCCCGAGATGTTTTGCGTATTTGTTCCTTTTATGTCAGTGTTTCCGTTCTTTCTTTTCGTTTAAAAGAAAAAAATACAATGATATTTATGCATATTATTTTATTTTATCCTTTCGTTGCCTCTTTTGTGCTGATATTGCGTTTCTATTCCGCAGAAACATTAGATTAATTCCGATCCAATGTCCTCCGTAATTGTTCTTTTATAGATATTAAGAAAGTTTAGAGTTGAATATAAATTCGCCCAACCCTACGCTCTTAATTGGACAGTTTTGTTAAATTGCCTTCGAGTCGCGCGCGCGTTTCCATGTTTTTAAAAAGTTTCCCGGGCGATTTTGCCACGACTCACTGAATGTGAGTAATTGACGTAGGAGAAAGAGTCCTTGCGTACCCCGCACCAGAATCAGAAAGGGTATAAAGCGTAAAAAGAGAACCGAGAGGACCGAACGAAAGGCGATTCTAACGGGAAGGAATCCAAGAGCAAAGCGAAATGTGACCTTGGACCAATGGCAGGAACGTGGATGGATTTTTTTTGCCCGACAAACTTTATTCCCACTGTGTTCGGCTGCCGTTATCGCACTAATTGCTCAATTTAAAAGTTTATTTGCGAAATGTTTAATTGGGACTTTTTTGCCCCCAAAAAAGTTGGTCATTATTCCAATGGAGATTTTGTGCTTGCCTCTGAATGAATATACCTCGCTAGCATGTATTTTGTTACACGAAAATATGACAAATGGAAATTGTAATCACTCAAAAAAATTAAATTTAAATGCGCCATTACTTTTGCAAATATCTCTCTGTGTTTTGAACTAATATAAAGCATGGCAATTTTGAGGAGCTTTCCTGAACTATGTATTTAATCAACCATTAGGGGAGGTTGAGGTAATCGTATAGTTTTCTGGAGAGAAATAAAATATCAGTATTCATCTCAAACGATAAAAACGAACGTGCAATTCTTGAAAATGGTACATTCTGAATGCTTGTGATAGAATGATCTATATGAATTTCAGACTAACTGTGAAAATGATCATCTTCTAAAGTTTGTGTCGGGACGAGTAAAACAGCATTTGTCTAGATTAATTAAAGGATTTACGGTTAGTGGATCAGAATCACTTTAATTTATTTCTGCATAAAGTTCAAAATATTTCAACAGTTTTACCGACAAGAGAAGCTTCCAAGATAACAATTGGCAATAGTATCAAGACATTGTAGGAGTCTTCGAGTGTTGTAAAACATCGCTTTCCGCTTCAATTTTAACATTTGTTTGATAAAATAACTACGTTGCTATTTCTAATCATATTTGAAGTATTTGTATTTTTAAACATTTTCGACAGGTGGACTTCGAAAACATTATACAGCGTGTCCAATAATTATGGTTAAACTTTCAAACGCAAGAAATGTGGAAACTTAATTTTTTGTGACTATTAGGAAATAATTTAGTTTGCATTATTGGTTAATGGTGTAGGAAATCTGGGTTCCGAGTCTTTCTTAAGAGATCTGCTACCCGTGCGGAAATAGTAGTGGTATAAGAGTATTACTCCTGGAGTATGAGTACAAGTTTCAAAGTCATGACCGAATTACCCACCTCTGCATCGCCTAGCCATGTTTAAGAGAAGCTTCAGCTACCACATTTATAAATCCGGTAGTAGTTTACTTAGTGGTATACTTAATTTAACCACTGCACTATCTAAGCGATACATTTTTCAACATCTTTTCTCTCTTCGATGCTCTAATTGAACTAATCTTTTTCTCAAACCCCTTTCATTAATCATTTACTTTTCTTATACCTTAATTCATTTTTTGTTCTGGTTTGAGGGCATCACATGTTAATCTCATTTCTTTTCCACATCTATATCATCGTTTTACCTCGTCTCATTTTTATGTATATGAGGTGAAATGTGGTATTATAGTACTAATTTTTTGCATGTATTATATAAACATATGCCATACTCAGTTATTTATTGTAAGTACATGTAACCTGATTATTTAAACCAAGGTTTGGGTGGAAGAACATCGTAGGTCAGCGCTACTGTCTTACTGCTGAATCCCGCCTTATGGTTGCTACAAAATAATACTAATTTTAATTCTTTCGATCTGTAAGATACTGTGACAATACATAAATTATTATTATTATTTCGGCAGTCATGGAATTATTCTAAATACATGGAATTTATTTAAAATGTACCTTTTACTTATGGGGCTAATTTCTCATACTAGTCTTTTTATTTAGTGTTGTTCTATCATTTTACATCATCCTCAAGGAGACACTAAACTTGTAACCTAAAGTATACACATTTGCGGAATAGTCTTCTAATAGAATCGCTAAGAGCAAAATACATAAAATGCATAATGGAGCAATCTATGGATGCATCTGCTGAAACTTATAGTCTCTACTGAAGGCATTAATACATCATTTAAAGCCGAGAAAGTTTTCTATTGTCAAATTAACAATTTAACTTTCTTTTATTGTAACGAGTTCTAGCATATGTCATTCTTCATAATGGAAGTTTTGTTGTGGATATTTCCAACTTGCTTAAGATCTATCGAATCTTCATAGAAATTGTTCTAAAGTATGAAATCGCGGAATTCGTTGCTTTCTTATTTTATCAACGATTTTTTTTTAGATTAACTTGATAGATGTGCGGGGCATTTCTGCAATAAAAGAACACTATTACTTACGACAACAAAAACCAATCTGAGTGTTGAAATAAAAAGACCTTTCACGTACTTTTGAATTGTCTTCTATAATATCCTAGTCCTGATCAAAATTTGAGTGTGTCCTCCCTACTATTCAATGTATACCACTTAGCTCCTCATGGTAAATATGTGGTAGTACAATATAAAGCAATAACTATATTTCCAAACTAATAATGCTGCTTTAAATGGAAATTGTACCTTCCGTAAGACAATTTTCACAAGTAGACAACAGAAAATCACTAAAGTAATAATTACATTTCAACTTTTACAACATTCTGATTTTTATCCGTCATATAAAAAGAAGAAAAACGGGATGTTTGGCCGAAATAAAACTCAAAATTAACACATTAGCCATTGTTCTCCGCTCCCGCATCGTGGATCACACATAAATTCCTACTAACCGACTTTTTACGGTTACGAATGAACATGTATGGCATGTTTGCGGCGAAAACAGAGAAAAAAAACAGCCGCAAAAAACTTTTCTGTGCGTGAGCGTGTCAGAGAAAATATTCGTGCACTCCACAAATTAGAACGCGTATTCACCCCACGCGATTATGAAAAAAAAAAAAAAGGGAAAAACCACTTTCTGGACTGCTTCGCCATGCACGTGCACACAACATTTTGCTCAAACAATCTCCCTACCTCGGCCTCCACCATCGCCGGCGGCAGATAAAACTGATAAAACTAAATCGAAGCACTTGCGCTCGTACCCTGTGACGTGTAAAAATTACCGCCATTTTTACGTTTTAATGTCCGCAGAATGTACGGGATAAATTGGCGCATTAGTGAAATTAATTGGTGTTCCTTCTTTGCCGCGTCTGGAAAGTACCTACAACTATACTAGGGGAGCGCAAGCGACAGAGGTAATCATTATTCTTTTTTAAATCTCCTCTTGGAAAGTAACACTGTTGCCTATTGCGGAATGATAAATGCTAAAACTTATGCACTACGATACAAGGAACATCGCACAGACAGTGTTCTAAACGGTAGTTTATGGAGTAAAACTAATGATTATAAGGATAGAAGTTTTAAGTGCTCTTAATGTTAAATGTGCTGTCTAAGCAAGACAAAAAAAAATTCACAAATATCTCATCTTGCATTAAAGCTGGAGATTAAACTAGTTCGTTGTAAATATCTGAATTACTTGAATTTTTCCTCGTATCAGTGACGTTTATTAAATGTACTACTAAAAGCCTTCATGCAGTCAAATTAATCGCCTTTTTGGTTCCTTTAAATAGCACTTACCAACTATTTAACATTTTCATTAAACCCTCTTGGATTAAAAAAGCTGAAGATAATTGATGGTATTGAACAATCAGTAGGGAATCAGATGAGAACATTTTCAAAAGCAAAATATTGTCAAAATCTACAAGATTAAATATTGTAGGTCCCAATACTGAATTTTCGAAATATGTGTTCAAAATAAATTAACAATAACAAATAAGTAAAAGGTCCTGATACGCTATGACCTAGACTTTCTATCCTTGGGCAGATCTGCAGGCCATGTTAAATGATAAAGGTGGAAGCAGACAAACGTAGTACAAAAACTTATGGCCGCAACTGTGTTTTTTGTTGGAAGAACAGCTAGTGTTACTATATATTTCTATTAACATTATTTTTGTTGCTGTTTTATCATAATGCATGTATTAAATCAATAAAAAGTTCGTCAGTCACCCTGTACTGTTAAAAGAATAAGAGAATTTGTTTCCCTGAATATAAACGAGACCACTTGTTAATGTTACAAAAAAATCTGAATCTGAAACAACCGTCCAATAGTATATTCAGATACGCAAGTGATTTTTTTTTTAATCGGCCGAAATTCACTTTAACCCACCAAAAATTGATTATCTTCATTTTTTCGATAAAAACACAAGAATTAGTTGATATCGGAAGCTCCTTCATAACATGGTACTACGGAACATACAGAGTGTTGCATTTATACGCAACGCTTGTGTTATTACATGGAAAATAGTTTAAAATAAAAGTTGTTTGCTGTTTAAATCTACCTAAAATCGTATATACATCACCAGCAGTCCAGAATGTAACACCGAACAAGATACAAAGTGCACTGTGTGTTCACAAGAAGCACACACGAGATACGTGTGTACACAACAAGCACCTAAAAAAGATTCTCTTGTGTATCTAAACATGCTTTACACTCTTACCAAGTTTCATCCGATTTTGAATTTGACACCTGGAGAGCTTTCCTTGTTAGTACAAGATGATAACAGATGCACAAGAAACACGTTAATCATACTACATATAAATACAAAACCTACAATATATCGCCTGACTGAGAGTGCTTACTTGGAGAAGACATAACAGTAGTTTTTAAAAGTTATTTAAAAATTTAGAATAATCTTTCGGTTCGTTATGCAAAACGTTGAACAATTTTGTTCCCATAAACATAAAACTTCTTTGAAAGATCGGCATTTTTGTGAATATGGCAACAGATTGTTATTTTCTATCTCTAGAGCTATAAGCGTGAGACAAGTTAACGTGAAAAGACTTCAGGACGTACACATCATAAAAGGTTAATAAACATTCTTTTTAAAAGCTTCTTTGTAAGAATCCCTCTATCTGTTGTTCTAATCGCTTTTTTTGCAACGTGAAAATACGGTCAGCGTCAACGCAAGAGCCTCAGTGTATAATTCCGTAATGCATCCTGAAACAAAATTCCGAGTAATAAGTTTAAAATCAAAACCGGCTAAATTAAAATGGTCGATTCTATATTTAATTGTGTTTGGTGTGCACACGCATATAATGTCATGGTACCGGTACTGCTCAGGCAATTGGGAAGATCATTAATGAATAGTAGCCTTACTGGTTCCAGTACGGAATTTCAGAATAAGCTTCTTGCATAATAAATGCCTCGAAATTATTTAAATTTCATCGAAAAACGCGAATTGGCCAGACGTACGAAAAATCATTAATTGCAAAATTAAAACCAGGATAGTATCTGCAAATGGTGACGTGTGTAAGGATATATTTCAGGATATATGCGTAATGCTCGAAAAATTGTTAAACAGACTGATCTGAAACATTTCGCGACTGCTGGAACGCTTAGAGATATTTTAAAGCAAAAGCAGATTAATAGTTTATACTTATAAATATATTAAAATATTTTCCAAAATTTAGTGCTACCGTATTCGCTCACAGTCTCGTGTTGTATTCTTACTATTTATTTATTAAATAAACTAAACAGTGCAAT
>LR736860.1:11882483-11910145 GCA_902654985.2 Oryctes borbonicus | reverse complement strand
CCTGGAGATAACCTTAAAAACTAAAAGTCACTAATAGCTAACACTCGAAAGTAATTCTAGTTTTCAGTAAAACGAAGTGAAGCAAAGGCACTTCGTTTTACACTCTTGTGATCGTTTGGCAACAAAATCAAGCATTAGAAGAACAAAAGCTTACTATGAGCCAAATTAAACTATCTACATTAATTCGCAGATGTTTGATATTTTAGAGTGACTTAAATATTTGGTAGTGTTCTCTATCTCTATATTTCTTATTCAGAAATTACACCAAACGTTTCGCAATTGTTTTTAAATCCCTTTTAGTTAAGGTTTAGTACTTTATTGTCAATTTTATAAACGGATCCATCTTTTTACAAACCATTCGGTCCTCAGCTGCGCATTGTTTTCTACATCTCCCTGCTCTTAATCATCTCCCACCACTTTGCATTTTTTATTCGTCAGCTTCTCTTCCATTAAACTATGTAGTCTTATCGTTATTAATTCTCTCTATTAATCTTTTTATTTCTTGCACGCAAAAAAGCTGATATCATTGTTAGATATCGCATGCTGATTTAAATTTAAAAAGAAATGTATTTTGCCCACATACATACGTTACGCATTTTTAAACCCACATCATACGTAAAGATATGATACCAGTCTGTTTTCTCTTCTCGTCCCTCGCGTGTTAATCCATCGGATATGTCGATGTTTTTTTTTCCTCGCAAAATTCTGTTCCATTCCGGAAAAATCGTCCAGTTAAGCTGTATATTTTCCCAATATGAATAATATTGGATTTTGCTCTCATTATTTTTTTTAATGTGGCTCGTTGTTTCCGAACAAAGCTTTATAATGCAATACTAATCCTTTTAAGTTGGCGTCATTATTACAAACATGCTAAAACAATAATGCGAATCAATACATAACTTAGAGATGCTTCTAAATGCTAAAATTCTTGAACCACTGAAATGCACACGAGCTTGCATAAGTTATTATAAATACAATTTACAGAAAAATTACTTAATTTGTTAATTCTGCGTTTCTGGTATCGTATCTGGAAGGAATTTTTTACGTCATAAACCTAGCAATTTGTCACAAGTCATTAAAATAAGCTGAAGTATGGTCATAATTTCGTATTAAATCGATGAAACTTACTGTAATAACGAAACGCATTAAATTAATTAATATTTTTGTGCGCAACTGTTAAAGTTTAAGCCTCTTTCTCGAAGAACTTTCCGCTATTTCCTGTACATTACTATGAACTCGGAACGATATAAAAGGGAACATTCGCCAAAGGGTGACATTCTCGTAAACTCGAAAGATTCAAATGCAGACTCGCAAACAAGGAGAGGATAAAAGAGGAAAAATAAAGGAAAGGGAACGGCCGGCCATAACATAAGCTTCCACTCGTGCAATTTTAAAAAGTTCCCTTTTACGATCGACGAGACCACCCTGGGAATTCATTTCAATCGCGACGAATCGAAAACATATTTCCGCATAATAAAAAATAAATCAAATGAGCAATATTTGAACTTGTATGTGTCCGTTGCGCGCGTTTCGGTTCAGCCGTCCCGATGCGCCTCGGAGACTTCGAAGTCGTCGTCATTGAGTTGACTTTTTCCTCTTTTCGTTGTAAATTCACTCCCGACGGTGAACAGTCTAACCGGGTCTCGGACCTCTCGGAGGGTTCCCAACTTTGCTCCCTGATTCAGTTATAAATTTCGCAAATATCCCCGTTGCCTTGGGTTTTGTCGGCGCTACGGACGTGATCTTCGAACTGTACTGCCTTACAATGGACCAAATAACGGACGAGGTCCGTTAGAATTCGTCGACAAAAATCATTCCTATATAATATTTACACTTTTGCTTCGCCAATAGAATAAGATGAACATCAATAATGTGCATTGCAGCTACACATATTTTCGAGAAGCTACGATACCAATAGGAATAGAATCATTTCGTACATGGAATCGAAGCCTTCGAAGTCAAATATGACAATATCTACTGAAGTTTGTGTCCGCTTGATTTTTAGTCTTCATTTCCTATTTAAGTTAGGTAATGCGTTTGAAAGTGGTATGTCTTTTTCTACCTTACTTATGTTAAGGGGATTCTTTTTCTTTAATTAGAATGCCAAAGGTGAATACATACAAAAGTTAAATTGTTTGTCCGCTTTCGCCTATGTGTCTGAATGACCAGAGAAAATAAAACCGTTTTCTCCCGTGCCGTACCTTTTCCCAATTTCGCAAGACGAGCGTTGCTAATTAACTACCAGAGGTGGAGAATTTAAATGTTGATTTTTCTGAGAGAGCGAAATCTCTTAATTACGAAGTCCTTCAAGCGGTAGGGCGACGCCCGCTATGAAGAAACCGAGACACCTCTTATGTGTCTCTTTAAATTTACGTCTCACACAACTTTTGACGACGACGACCGAAAGTTTAGTTCGAACGAAGCGCGGCAGAGGCGACTCTCTCACGAAGAGATGAACTTCTCGAGTACAAAGACCAGGGAATGTACGTGGCAGAGCCGACGTTGGTACGTGGTCGTCTTCTCATAGTCGCCTTTTTTTTCACTCAGTCTGTGTGCGGTTTTTGCGGGATACGACGAACTTCGGTAAAAGTGAGAGAATCAGACGACGTTTCATTCGACAACTCGGCCCGAAATCACGTACGAAGTAGACAGAGGGATATTTTTGCAATTTATAACAGAATCTGTGAACAAAGTTGCGAATCCCAGCGAGATCAAGGATTTGACTTCTATTCACCCATCTCGAACGGTAGCTATAAAGAGATGAAACTGGAATTAATGTTGTTTAGCTCGTGTAAGTGACTGCTAGAAATTTACGGTCAGTTATGTCTGTTAGATATCTTTAGCTCCGTTACTTATTGGTGCAGAAAATAAGACTTCTTTGGGATACTTTTGTACTAATGGCTTTGAAATATTGTATACGTGCCTTACCTTGCCTCAGGTATAGAGATAATGATTTATAGCTGCTTTAATAATTAGAATACTTTATTTTGCTATAGATTATTTAACAGAAAGAAATAAAAAAATGTTACATTAACAAAAAAACAACTGAAAAAGTACAAAGCTAATTTAAAAGCTACTACAAATATCAGAACTTATATTGTTAAAGAATTAAAAGTAGTTCCTTGAACTATCGTGGATCGGCATTAACATCGCTAGAACGCGAGAGGTTATTGAAAGACGAGCAAACAAGGTTAGTAAAAGAATTGCGAAGTACATTTGTTCTACAATACTAATTGTTGAACGGCTATTGACTCCTCCTCCAAGAGCCAACCAGGAACCACGAACACTCCGATTTGCATACACCAAACTCTGAAGAAATCTGTAATGTACCAGGGAAGCTAAAGAAATAATGCACGCTCTGGTTGAAATCTAATTAATGAGAAAAATAAGATACTCAAACTTCGAACATCGCGAATCTCTGAAATCGATCTTTGAAAGATGATTCCCAAATGGCAGTGCAGGATTAAAGAGAACTACCAGATCTTCAACAGTATTTCACTTATTTTTTTTAATATTCGCCAGGATACAAAATTTAGTAGAATTGAGAGATAAATCTTAAACTCGAACCTCAAACAGAGACAGCACCGTTAGGGTTTGGACACGCATACAATCAGGGGGCGAACGAACTGATAATGGTCGTTAGCATACATCAGCTTCTCACAGTTGATGCGAGACAACGAATCGCGTGTAGAGGTTTAATAAAGAATACAGACACAATCTTTAAGCAAGTAGATTTTAAAACAATTTTAATTATTTAAAGGAGTAAATTGGCGCAGATGTGTATAACCATGGCAAAGTGGTAAATCATTGTTGATAGAAATTACATACATGGAGTAATGACTTAGTTATGCAACCTGATTAACATATGTAATCTTTCATTTAAATTTTTTATTAACTATTCAGAAGTACATATGCATTTGCATGCACGCATGAAAATGTATATAAAAATTATGTCTTCCTCCTCTTGTCCTCTCTTTCCCTTCGGGCTGGTGATTATGTAGCTCGTCCCGGAATTACGATATTAAAGACGCTGTTGACGTTGTTAATTTTCTTCACTTCATTTCCTTGTTTAACCATCTCCTATATGGTGTTTTTGTACTGCATGTAGTTCAAATTCTTAATCTGCTTTGGAAGTTGGATATTGCGTTATCGCTTCTGTTGTTGGTATTTTTTAATGTTTATTGCAATTAGTCTTTTCTGTTCTTATAAAAGATATTCTTATGCTGCTCTTAGTGTTTAACAATGTAGTAACAATTTCTGTTCGATTTTGTATCCGCATAGTAGCTTGTTTTGTTTGATCAGATCTTGTATATTTGGTTTTCGTGTTGTTTTGCATATTTCTGTTGTTGGCGTTCCTTTATTTATGGAGTATATCAATTTTAATATTTGGTTTTGTTGTATCTGTGGTTTATTGAGATTGCTCTTGCTTGTTTTCCTCCATACGTTAATTGGGCAGTTTATGTTGGAAGTGAAAATGGCGAGATATACTGGTTTTTCCATAAGTTCCGTTATCATATGTCGTATTTTCTTTATTCCTGCTATACCCGTTGAGTTTTTTTTCTTTTTTGGTTAAGTTATCTTCGTGTTCATCCCATTTTAAATCGTTTTGAATTGTAAGTTCCAGTCCATTTATTTTCTTTGTCGTATAGTCTGGTTGGTAATTACAACGTTGCAGCCGGAGGCACTTCTTTTCCTAAAAAGATAACGTATTCTGGTTTTCCTCGTTATGTTCCTGCAGTTGTTGTTTGTTTTTGCCGGAGAATGCTGCACATATATTATTTGCATACACATAAATTTGTCCATAAGAATCGGTTGTTCGTGTACGTGATATATAGCACAAGTAGTAGATCATATTCTACTTCTTCTTCTAGTCCTTCGCTTTCGATGTTGTTAACAATTGTAGTTTATATTCTGTCCATTAAACATGTTTTTTTAGTTGATTTTCGGTATCTTCTATTCAAAGATTATTCAGTTTTTGGAGTAATTTTATTGTAGATATAGAGTCGAAGACCTTATTGTTACAATAAATAATACAATGACTAGTTTACCTTTCATTTTGATTAATAGATCAATTGTAATGCAAGGTGTTCTTAAAAGAAGAACTTTAACAGCATTTAGCGAAAGCAGTTGAAAATAACTACCTCTGGGTTGTAGTTATTTTAGATGTTACTACTACAAGATCTACCAGCACGCATGGTTAGTACTTCTGTTAAACGTGATACCTATGCAGATTACTAGATTTTAAGGACAGTATTGAATCTTTTGCGATAAGATAAGTTCAACGAAGAAAAGCATTGCCTATTGTATTGAAGATTGAGATTCCTCAAACAAATGCATAAAAGAAAAAAATATATATAATAGTTTTAAAACAATTTAATGCAGCGTTCAATTACTAAAGCACAAGTAATACTTAGAAAAATAATACAACATTCCAAAATACCTCCACAAGATTTTGTAACGTTAACGTCTTGTGGTAGTGGTAGTTGCAGTCAAAAGAATAGTTTCCGTTTCAATTTAACGTATTACAGTGCTTTGGAAAGACTTCAAGTGTGATTTAACACTCAGACAGTATCCATTCGAAGGTAAATTGCATTTCGATAACGTTACGGATACAGATGAAATTGTCATTTTGTACATTTTAGAGATACGACATCCATCCAGTCGCATTTCAATTTAAGGAAGAAACTGCTACACGTGAGCTGAAACGCTCCTCAACGAGGTGTCTTCAGATGCAACAAGTTTACAAACAGAAAATGACATTCGTCTTAAATGTGTATTGAATACAAATGATGAATTTATTGCGTTGCTGATTCTATCTACTGCATCAAGGGTATTTTGGAAGCTAATTCTTAGCAGCGTGGAGTACGTGTAAATAGAATATTTTTCGAGCAAGCACTAAAACAACTTTATTTTTTGTTTGTCTCCTATGCACTTAAAAGAACAAGATATCGTAGCAACACATAATTTCGACAAAAGAAATTTTAGCTAATATTGGATTACAGCGCATGCGAATAGATGAAAATATTATAACGGTGTTACCATTTGAGCAATAGCATTAAGGAACGACGCTATCAAGCTTATTATTTCAATGCTAAACGACAATATTCACTCTATTATGTAATGTGGAACTACCGCAAACTATGAACTTTTTATTGCTCGGCAACTTGAGAGCCGAAAAGAACCACGCGAAAGGGGTTCGAAATGCAGCTGTAAACATATTCAGCAAAACGGTTCTTCAAATCTGTACATACGAATCTGAGGAAACTCAAAACGTAGGAAGAAAATGGAAAGACTTCGCTCTGGCAAAAGATCAGAACAAAATCGGGCAGTGACATGAAGGTCACCAAAGACAGCAAAGATAATGCTATCTTACACCAAAGACAATCTCAGGAAACTGGCAGGCTTTTTGACAAGTCATGTCTAAACGACACCAACATTTCAGTAGGCCATTTTTTATACCCATTAAAGAATACTATTAAATTAAAATTAAAAACCTCCCACTATTCAGGTCGCAATGTCTAAAGGCGTTAACATCAGCCATAGTCTCGATAAGAATAACAATAATAATAGGTAGAAAATGTAATGGTATTTACAACAAAGTATTAGGAAAGTTATTAACTGATTTGCCCCCGAATTACCTTTTTACTCCATTACTGAAATACTATTTTCGCTATTTTGTTACAATAATTAATATTCGTTTATTCCGACTAACTAAAACACCAATTACGGCATTCTACAATGCAGGCTTACAGAAGAAAAAAAATAAAAGCCTATAGAATGTATTCCAAATTACAGTAGAAGCAATTTATTCGCCGTCGGATAGAGCCGAATTAAAAACAAAATGTTTAATTACCGAAGTGGCGTTTTTTTTCTGTTTTCAAAACACCATCCCTGTTTAATCCGGATTCGGGAGCTCTTCAAACTAATAACGCTCGCAAACAAAACGCCCCGAATTATAAACCAACATGGGTATTGTTTTCTGTTCCTCGCTAACGCCGATCTGTTCTGCCTGTTTTTCTTTCTGTCCCGGCTTCTCTCCAAATTCATTTTTTTATTTTCCGAGCTCTTTCTGAAATAATAGTCTTTGTTTATGCACGATGCATGAGAACGAAATGAATGTAAAGTATATATTCCAAGAGCATTGTTATTGATATTTCGTAAAAAAGATACGCAACATTCTAGAATACTGCGAGTTTTGTTCTACATTTGCAATTGCAGTAATTAGGAGTTGTTAAAAGTAAATGTCTCCCGCTTTACTTACAATTAGACAAAGTAATTTAGAACAAAAAAAAACAAATGAAGCCTCACTCTATCCACGAAATATTGAATTTTCATTTTTTATCAGAGGAACTCAAATTTATTTGATATTAAATCAGGCATTTAATATTTAATAGATAGGATTCAATTTTGGACAAATTAAGCTTTCCAGCAATCACGTTGTTTTAAATCGGACAATGTCCTAATTATTCTTTTTTTCGCTATAAATGTCCAGGTACTCTCAACCGTAGCTCCACAGGGGACTACATTATAGAAGATATAGGAATACGGCATTTAATAACATAAATCAACTAAAGCCTGTCTATTAAGGGTATGTCCCAGAAATCCACTAAAAAGGTCTATTGTAGGCCAAAATGGTCACTCTTACACTGACCTTAATATTATACGCCAATGATTGTTGCTTTCTTACTCATCGCTCACCATAATATGAAGGTACGAGTAGTGACCTCATCAAAAGTCTGTGTTACAACAATCAAAATTGTTCACTTACAGTTCAAGAAAACCACCCAGCATTGCTCCGCATCTTCCCACGATCCTCAAGAAACCGCAGCATAATGATCAATTACAGACACTGCGGCTCGCACCGTAACATTAGAGTTGTGTAACGACTTCGCTTTCTTCGTTCGAGGACTGTTTGAAGCACATTGTCAACAATATCATGGAGATTCTCGTAAAATGCTTTATCACAAAATGGATGTTGCTGCTTTAAGGAATCCATTGAAACTGAATTACCAAAGACTATCTATGCCTGCGCTTTATGAAAAAATCAGACCCATCAAAATTTCGTAAAAAGGTATGATGAAATTAATTTCTGGTGCACCACTAAAATCACTTTGACGTATCCCAACAAGTGGACAGTGTTAAGACACCTGAGACTGTCCAGAAGGACACCCAACTCCAGTAAACAAACATCTACGCAGGTTGAAAGTCTGTCATGCAGGGAACCTGAAGATGAAACGGTGAAGATGGGTGATAAGCCATCCACCAACCTCCGTCTGTAGGTTGGTTGATGGCCTAACGGTCCCCCCGGTATGAATAAAATGCATAATGGGCCTATTATCGCCAAAATACTGTAGGGTCTATCCTACCCTCTAATTATCCATAACCATATTACCACACCACCAAGAAAATCAATAAATCAGATGGCAACGTATACATGAACATTTTATCTGTACCATATTGTAGTTGCGAAGTTCTTCGCGTCAATTTTTTTAAATTAAAAAGAAGAGATAACAAATAAACGCGTCATATTATAGTTCTTTAGCGAGAATTGTATGAAAGACTTCCAAGTAAAAATTCCACGTCCTCCGATCGAATTTACACTTTCCTACTGATTTTATCAACTAGTTCCGAAGTTAACACGAAATACGAGAGGAAAATTCCAAGCATCAAAGTTGAGCTTTTTTCCGGATATTGCGCCTCTATAAAAAAATCGTATAAATTCACCGTTTAACAAGAAAAAGGGTCCCGAAAACCGT
The DNA here is from genome assembly GCA_902654985.2 of Oryctes borbonicus. NCBI lineage: Eukaryota > Metazoa > Arthropoda > Insecta > Coleoptera > Scarabaeidae > Oryctes > Oryctes borbonicus. The sequence goes on along the minus strand of LR736860.1, from coordinate 11,901,389 downwards.
AGAGGTTACTCTGTCAAACGGATAACAAGAGTTTATACGGGCAACGGAACGTTTTACTTTTCGATTCGGTTATCCTACGAATTTCCGTGCAAAACGGATAAAGGGCCGCATGCGGATTAGGACGAGCACAAATTGGATAGTCGAGTGGTGAATTTACGTATTAGAAAAACAGTGTAACGAAAATTGGAAACGGTCACGGACGGCTTAGGCGGATCGAGGCAAGCTTACATAATTAAGAGGCCGACATACCGCTTTATTTAAACGATTCCGTCAGTTCAACAGGTGAATTTCATCACAGACAGGTAAGCGCAAATGGCAATGTGGCTCCATGCTTGGATGTAAACGATTTTTTTTGTTCGCTAAGCTCGCAATACATCAATATGTTGCGAGCTGTTCGCTTCGTCGTGTTTTACAAATATGTGCTGATGTGCTCCCCTTTATATTCATTTTAATAGGCCTTATGTTTAAGTATCAATTATAACACAAGTACTTTATTGTTCTGTGTACGTGTATTGTTAAACTAATAATATTACGGAAGGTCTCTTCGTATCCCTTAGATATTTCACCTAAAATCGGATCAATATTGCAGTACTATGTTGGCTAAGTTGAAAAATGATGTCACATACTCGACCGCAGAGTGTACGATACCTTTTTAATCAATAGGCAGGTAAAAAGCTCGTTCAATGCTTTAACATGGGAGAACAATCAAAAGACCTCGTACTGGGAAAGTGTTCTAGAGCAAAATCAAGCAAAAACGCTCATATCAGACTCGCCAAAGGCAGCAAAAATAGCGCTATCCTTCAGCAAAAGAGACCGCAGATTACTTGCGGTATATTTGACAGGCGATGAAGCCTTAAAATATGACTTATTTTAGCTGGGAAAAGTTGAAGATTAAGTCTAAGCCATGAAGACCTGCGAACGGCAGAACACAGAAGGCAGAATTTTTATTAAAAGCCTCCAACTATTCTAACACACACAAGGACATTTTGTTATAATAGATTCATTTAAGGTCTCAGTGAGCAATGAATATGTGTCATAACCCAACTATAATAATAAAGATAATAATAAAAATAATTATTAACGTTTAAAAAAAAGTACCACCAAGTAGAACGTCAAGAAGCAAACAAAATTAAATGGGTAATCGGTCTGTGATGGTTTGAAGAAAAAGAAGTCTCCTCTATTCATAAACTCAGTATTTCGCTCTTTATTTAGAACTTCATGAAGTGTAAAAACGGAGACGATTAAAGCAGCAAGCTTTATCTTAGAGTAGTCAACAAGTCATTTTTTAAAAAATAAAATTTTAACATTTTAGTTACTCGGCAGCCAACTCCTCTTTTCTTCAAATCACCACAGACCGACTACCCGTTTAATTTTGTTTGCTTCCCAATAATAGTAATAATAATAAGTCCGAAAAAGTTACACGTACAACAAAAATTTTATTCTGAGCGGCGATCTCATCAAAAAACTTCCCCAGGTTACCACTTAAATTGCAAGTTTTTGTTAATTCATTTTAGAAGCCCAAAATATTTGTCCCCCACACAAATAATCACAAATTCGCAACTAAACTTAAAAGACTTCATTAATATATTTCCCTGTTTTATATAGAAGTAACAGGTCAAAATTATTTTTATACAGATTACAAGCATGTGTATTTAAAACGCGGATGTCTAAGAGCGTTTAAACTTTCACCAATAGACTATATCTAGCCCATAATAACGATGCAGTAAATAGAAGAGCGTATGTCCAATCCTGTTCGCTGTCATGGATGTCCAAGATACTAATACTAACACTAAAATACACTGCTTATATTACTGGCAGGAATTTATGGTAATGCATAGACGCTTGTGCAAATTGAATCTCGTACTAAAAGTTGGAAACTTTTCCGACTATCTTGGCGCGCGGGCTTCCCGAATGCAACCGAATCGTTTCACGTCTGTGCATTGTGTACTTAATAGCTGATACTTAAAAAGCGTTCCGTATCTATATTTCGGTTCTGGTGGACAGCAAAATTGCTCTCTAAACTTCGAACGAGTTCCCCGTAATGGCTGCTTAAATTGCAAGGCGAAGTAACCGGCTGTCGCTGGGCTAAATTATCTTAATTTCCTGTTCCTTGAAATCTCAATCTATTATAATCGTTCGATGTTACGGTAATGTATTGAGGTTTATCTAGAACCGTTTGGGAGAGAAAACGTTGGCGACATCAGCTAGCACTGGAAATTCTCTTTGTTGTCTTAGGTCCAAATGATTACGGTGCGGAATATCCACTAATACAACATAGAAAGATATGGCAAAGTTACAAGCAACTAAAGCAGTTAAGGTATTAGTTTGTTTGAACTTTAAAGACACAACTTTTAATAAATTGGTCCCCTGTGCATAAACCATGTATTGATTGTCAACCAAACCAATTTAATAGCTACGTATCTAACACAGAAAAGAACTTTGCGGTATAATTGTTAATTGGTGTCGCCTTTGTAAGATCCCTATGTAGTGATTAATTATTTACATGTCACCGGCCAATTTTGATTTTGGGAAAAAAACAATTTTGCATAGGCTTAATTTTACGTGCGTTTTGCTATCCACTGGGTGGAGGACATGGTGGCGTCAATTATCCACCAACACGTTTTTAGTTGATAGTTGGATTTGTGATAAATCCTTCAGTTATTGTTTTTGTCTGCTTTCAAAGTCGATAGATGGTAAATGGGGAAGTTGTCAGATGTCAGTTAATAATTAATTATCATTATTACGAAGGGTTGTTTTTATATTCTCGGACTAGGCATAAAAAAAGATTAGAACAATAAAAATGTATTTTTCAGTATAGCTTCCTTGCTTTTGGTTACAAGTATTACACCGATTCAATAACATCTCTAATCCATTATAAAAAATGTCTTTGGTTTGGTCTGCAAAATACCTTTCAATAGCTACTTTAAGTTCGTCATCGTCCATAAGTTTTGTTCTCCTTAGTTGCTCTTAATGTTTTTTTGAAGTTTGTAAAGAAAGAATAGTCACAAGAAGCTGCATCTGGACTATAAGGTGAATAGTCAATTTCCATGAAGTTACATTCAGCAACGCAGTTTTTGAAAGTCTTAACTTGTGGACTAGTGCATTGTCGTGGCCGTCATGCATTAGTTTCCGGCGCTTTTTCACTTTAATAGGATCTATGAGGCAATTCATTGAGCTTGCGTAATGTTCTCTTCTTACCTTCTTGCTTATTTAGATAATCAATCATTAAAATTCCTTGACAGTCCCAAAACGTAGGTACCTGCAGATAGGGTGACTTTAAACTTCTTGAGAAGGCTGGAATTTAATGTGTTTTATTGATTCTTGTTTTGACAAAAAAAGTTTACATTTTTGATTCACAAATCTAGGTAGATGCAAACAACTTTCCGCGGGCACTGTATTATATTCTTCAGCAAAATTCTCGTAAACAGCAGAGTATTTTCTGAATAATATATTTTGCTCGTGATATTCTTAATCGCCATTATTCCATTTTCATCCGCTTCCTGTGTTTTATAGTTTAAGGTACGTAAATTATCTAACAAAACGTGTTGTCATCCTTGTACCGCTGAAACATCTATCGTAACCAGGTGGTAATGCTGCGAGTAATATTTTCGCGAACGAGACGAATACAAGAGAGACCTAATTGCGTTTTCAATTCCATCGCTGCGCCATTGATCAAAGTTAAGTAATCACGCAATCCTGCGCCCAGTCGAGCGCATAATGGACGTCAATAGCTTTCTGGCGGATATCCATTAAAGATTCCTGCAATAACAGGAATACGTTCAGACGGAAGGAGCGGCGACCAAGCGGTTCTCTTCCATCGCACCCCGTTTATTTCCATCCCGTTCCTCTCTCCCTCTACGTCTCTCGTTTCTCTTCGAATCTACAACACCGTACCACCTTAATGTCGATCTGGGCCATTTAGTACTTCGCTTTTGCTATTGCCGCTTTCTTCTCTTCATACACTCCTGCGCGTCTCATTTTTTTTTTCCTTTTATGATAATGTGTACAGTTAAAGTATCATGATAGTTACCAAATTCAAAACTTATGCTAGAGTAAGCGGAGTTCTGATAGGCAACTTTTTGAAATTTATTTTCCTGACTCTGGTCCAACTATTATCCTTGCTAATTGAGGATCTCACAGCCATTGATAGGAGAAAAGAATTGTTGCTGACGTAGCCCAAGTTAGAAAAAATGATTCATGTAATCACTGCTACCACCTTCAACACTATATCTAGTCACCTTTTCTCTTTGTCTTTCGATAATCTTCTTCACATCCAACATATATCCATTAATATGTTGATTGCTTAATTACTCTTTGTTTTCTTGAGAATCATTGAATGCTACTTGAATTTTGATTGAAGTGAAGCGTTCTCTGATTTTTACATTCCATTAAGAACGCACGATGGACATTCTGGTTACAAGGCATTATTCTGATTAATCTTAAGTCTAACGCAGCATTCTGAACAGCTGCAAATATCTCCCATGTATCACACAACAGGCTGACTGTGATACTATATGTTCTTATATGTCTAAACTGATTAACAATTAAGCCAGTACAAATGCGAGTACACTCTCTCTCGTCGTCTGGACAATATGCTATTCTTTTGCTAACGACTCAGAGCTGATTTCTTGATCATTCCAAAGTATTGTTGAAGTTGTCGTTTCCACTCACACAATAATCACCTGGAATACTCAAAATGGAGTTATGGACAATATAGAAAATACCTATTCTTACCAAGGTAAATCTAAAATTGTTATCAGTAATTTTTAAAATGCTTCAACTGTACTCATTCGGTGCATACAGCACTAGCATTCTCCGAGTCTGCAGAGTGCTGAACGAATGAATGATCTTGACAACCGCGTTGCTTTGTGGAGATTCTATGAAAATTAATTCGGGAGTACCACCTCGGCGTTTCAAAGGAGTTCAAAAATCGATATTTATAATGTAATTGAGCGAATGTAAATGACATTGGGAAAAGTCTTCGGCAAATAGTCCCGGATTATAAGTCTAATATGTGTCTAAGCCAGGAATTTATTCAGTGAAAAGCGGACGTTATTAGCTGAAAGTTTGGCGTCTCCGAACAAGTCTGAAATTTTATTTTATTACAACTCTTCTTTAGAGATGTCTAATTTTCCATGTAGGTATGTAATTAACTGAACAGATTTTGAGGTATAAGCGGAAATTCTTATATTATATCATTTCGAGCTAATTTAAGTTCTACCTGCATATAATATCATGCGTCATCATAATTTATTACCTTCAACACTTTAGCTTTGTTGAAAATAAGCTATACTATTCCGTAAAGATGTTGTGATAAATAAATTGTAAAATAGCCTATCAAAACCGTTATTTCTGCGTATGTACAGCAACATATTTTTATGTTTTTGGAAAGACGAATCCAGCGACACTACATACGCGACACTATTGGTGCCGTTGTCTTTTCATTGTCTTTCCAAAAACGTAAATATTTCTATTTAAGTAATAAAATTGGTATTACTCCCAACGTTTCTAGATGAATACTTTCCAGAGCGGTAAAACATGATAAGTGGACAAAAATCTTTGGCGATACTGAAGATCTAGAGAGACGCTGTAACGCATACTATGAGAAATAACACTAGTATTCTATAAACTTCCCAACCTAAAGAAAAAACAAACAAAGAAAATTCAAAGCATACCATAAAAACAGCATTGGATAATATGGTCTCGCCATTCGTTTCATCTCAAAAATTTTATAAACCTCAATAATAAAAAGCAAGTAATAAAAGTTTTCCTAAGGATGGAGGAAGGATTCCGCTATTTTCTATAACTTATATAACTTAAAAGAATCTAGGATAAAGGGCGAGCGAAACAGGAAATTGACCTCCGAAACGAAGAGAGGGAAGGAATAAAAGTGTATGTCTAAGCGAGAGAAGGCGACCGTCGCATGAGAATTCGATGACAAGAAGAGGGTTGCCCGCAAAGACTTCGGTCCCATGTGCATTGTAGCGAAATAAGACCTGAGTCGATGACACACTTGCAAATGTTTATGCAACGCTCATTGGCGCTGGAATTTCGTACAGCGGATATTCCCGTGGAAATCGCCTAATTATACACGAAATAGTATTGGTCTAGTAACTTAATTCCAAACTTCATAATACTGCTGCTGCAAGGGTTTTGCATTGTTGGTTCGCGTATAGATCAGATAAGTAAGATGGGGTGTATCAGCATTGCCGTATATGTTACATGGAATAATGCCGTGAGGTGTTCAAACGATGAAGCACTTTTCACTTAAGGTGCAACTGGAAAAATAATTGAATTTTAAAATCCTGAAATTCGTATTTTACAATTAAATGTAAATACGAAAAATACTTTTACTTAAATAAAATTCATTAATAAATAGATATCTTGGAAGTTGTAAACTTTGACTTGGAAAGCATAGCTTTAATACTGAGTAATCCTATCTTTTGTTTGGAAAGTAGTTGTTTTGACAGAAGAATCTTTGGAACAGTACCAGGAATAGTGCCTTTTATTTTTCTCTCTTTAACCTGTGCATTTGGCACTGATTCTTGATGTTAATTTACGCAGTTCTTTAAAGGAGGTTTTTGTTTTAAAGCTCCACTTCATTGATAAATTCATAGAATGACTATATAGATAAATTTTTGTCGAAAAGGTTAATGTCAAGAAAGATTTTACTTCACACAGACGCTTAAAGTTAGTTCGCTGCAAAAGATAGATCAACCAATATTGTGATTTCAATCATTCTGGCAAATCCTCCCAAAGTTTCAAAGATATATGCTTTGAAACGTTTTGAGTACTTTAATTATTTGCTGCAATTTATCCGCAATGTGAATTTAGTGATTTTAGTGCGCTGTAATAAAAGCCGCCCGTATATTCCGAATTATTGCTGCTTCAAAATCGCAGCATCCGTGTTGCATAGTGCGATGGGAATTTAGCTTTAAGAATTGGTCCATATTTCGTCGCGGAAATACAAAATAACGAGGTCGTAACTGCAACCGTTTCCGGTGAACGATACCTGCAAATGTTAAGAGATTCGGCAATTCTACGAAAACGCAATTAAAAACATAATATTGACGCAGGATGGTGCACCCCCGCATATTTACCGAGCTGTCAAAAACCTGTTAGTTACTGTTTTTCAAGATTTTGTTATAGGCAGATATTTTGAAAATTCTGGAGATACTTGCCTTTAAGGTTATTTTTAAAAAATCATGTTTGAGATACGAATAGAAACACTGAAGGAATTAAAAGACATTGTTCTGTAATAGTAATAATTAGCTTAAAAAGTTGGATGATATTAAGAAAAGGCTACATAATCTACATTGTTGAGGACTGCAGATGCTCGTGAGATACCTGAATATAATAAGTAAGCCTGCCGAAACGAGTACACTTTCCGTGCCCTTCACGAAATTAGCATAGACTAAACAGACTCGTGTTTTGTCGACTCTCGGGAAAACCGCTGGCAAAACGAACCCATTCTCATGAGACGAATAAACACGAGTCTGTCTAGTCACTGCTAATTTCGTGAAGCGCCACTGGTTTCTGCATGCTTAATAATAAACCAAAAAACCAAAGTAAATTGAAATAATACAAAAACAATATGGAAATTTCATTAGAAAGGAATGCGTAAAGCAAAACGAAAATAAATTAAATAAGTTAAATCTAGAAAGTGTGCTCAAACATAACTAAAAGGGATATGCTACTGTTGTAAGCTCTCGTAACGTAGGTCTTTAGACTCTTTTTGTTCATATTTTTACGTATTGATTATTGTTCCAGCCACAGTAAATTTGGCAATATGCAAGACTGCATCGCTGCAATAGTACGCTTGACTTTCCCTGCGCATTCCATTAAAAGGAAGCCGACGCGACGAGACATTGTGCTTTCCTTTCCTGCACCAAAACGAGAGAACGCTTTGTTTCATTTCAGCAATCTAATTTACAGAACGACTTCCTGCTGTGCAGAATGCCAAGTTATTAATGGTGCAAAGTTATTCGCGCATTCCTCCGTATCGGTTTGACATTTTTACGCGCCAAAATATTGAGGAAATTCACGTCCGATGCAGGTGTATGGTAAATAAAGTTATACGAAGTAATACTTTGAACGTATTATTTTCACACGTTTCCGTTTCCGCATTACCTGATAAATATAAAATCGGGTGACTCTAATTTCCATTCTCACCTGTAACCGATTAGTTAAGAAATACTGAGGATGCTAACGACCATTAGTTGGAAAAGAAGGAATGTGTACGATGGCTTAGCAGAATCTACTGCTAATTGGGTTGTTCTTGTTTGTACATTTGTTACCTGTGGTTAACTTAATTTTGCTATTGGTAACTCGAAACTTAAACAAAGTACATACTTCTAATTAATGCTATTGTATCAAGCTGGAAATATGTAAGAGATGTGGTAGCGAAATAGTGCATGTGCTCTTCATTAGTCGAAGCCCTTATTATGGCAAAAGCACCGCCCGAAACAAAATATTAGGAAATTGAAGGAAAATCGTAAGACCTCGTGTTGGCAAAACGTACCGGTGCAAAATGGAACGCTGGAAATTAACTCTATCGTCTCTACTAACCAGATCTGGTGACGGGGATAATTGAAGGAAGAAAGGAAATCTTCCATGTATTCTGTTTGTATTGCATAATAATCAATGGTGACTCTAATGTTAAGATAACTTAGCTTCCTCGTGGTATTAATTGAATAATTCACGGCAAACGCAACAAAAGGAGAGAAAAAAATTACACTAACACACGGACATGTTTCTGCCTACCCGGCGTCATCAGCGTGGTTTCGAGAGTAATTTTTTCATCTCTACCTTCTATCGCTGTTGCCTCACAGTTAATGTCACATGCTGATGACGCCGGGTAGGCAGAAACATGTCCGTGTGTTAGTGTAATTTTTTTCTCTCCTTGTGTTGCGTTTGCCGAGAATTATTCCATTAATACCATGAGGAAGCTAAGCTATCTTAGCATTATATTTTTTGGTTATTGTTTCTAGGCATTTTCTGATGTGTTCTGTCAATGGTGACTCTGTGTGAGTTGGTCATAGTAAAGGCAAGAAATGAAAGGTTCTATTTTTTTACAAAATTCTATTCAAAAACAATGATATCAAGCTAAAAATTATTTAACTCTATTTAGTGAGCAAATAGGTATAATAAGTAATAAGTAGTTGTTTGCATCGCACGCTTTTATTTACTTATTATATCTATTTGTTCACAGGTACTAACTATTTTAAATAATTTCGATTAATCGATCTAATTTTTGAAATTAGGGATACTTTTGCTGCTGTTTTCATAGTACCGATTCCACTTTAACAAATAAGTAAAAAAAAAAACAAAATTTACTACTTAAGAGTAAAAGAAAGAAATAAATTGCTTCTTCTTTTTTTTCATTTCTAATAAAAATATTTTAATCGCATTATTTTTCTCTCAAGTTTAGGGAAATAAATATGAGAATCTGATTATTTACGTAAAAGTACGATATCGAGCTTTATCCATATTAAATTTAGTTTGCAGCCAAGGTAGCTTGAATCTTTTTAATTTCTATTTAATAAGTCCTAAATTAAAGTGTCGGCATACTCTGCGCCACACGAATAATTCGATTAAATTGCTTCGAAAATTAGTGGATTACCATTGTCAGCCGCCTATATTGAACAAACGATAAAGGCTGTAGGCACCAGGTTCAAATATCAAGTGTCGCGAAACACATAAACGAAACCGGGCATATTATTAAATTAAAAAATCTCAAATTTATTGAGAATGTAACTTCACAGCGAGAACTAGACAGTTACGAAACCATTTATTTGAAAAGGAATAAGAAATTTGTTAAACGGAGAAGCACGACCTCTTAGCCAGTCGCTCAACTACGCTCAACTATTAAAACGAACACATATTTATGGTTTTGTGCCACAGGCTCTTTTTTCTTTAGTCCTTTAATTTAGTCAATAGGCGATAAAAGCAAACTTGTAAGTATTTTTTGGAGTAGGGATAGAACAAGGGGTGTTAGAATTAAAGATTTTTCTCACATCATTCGGGCGTACGGTTGACAATGAAAATTCACGATTTCTCGAAGTAATTGTCCCGAATTTAATTAAATAACCAGGGTTGGAAGAAAAAAGAAGGTATAAGTCTCACCAATCTTTAATAAATATATTTCTATCAAATTTTATGAATTATAATACGAATTTGTATAATTAAAACTTAACTCACGCAAGCTCAATATGAATTATTTAATTAAATAATTTGCGTGGCGATACTTTAGTGTTTGCCATACTATCCCACAGTCCTTACTATTAATATTAAGTCCTACTTCATATATATTCCTCATGTGTTTTACCGTAAAAGCTTTGGATGTCCTAAAGTCCTTCCCAATTTCCTGGATGTCGTCATCCAGCGGAAGTACCTCGTTTGTTGCCAAAAAATACCTTGTTTTTCTCTTTCCACATTCACATGCTTCGTAGAATTCTTCCGTGTTAATAAGCAAAATTAACACCCAACTGTAACTCCATGTGCTCATTACGGTTTTTATTTTTCCTTGGTGTATAAATAAACGCACCTAACTTTCTTATATAACATCAAGAATCTAATACGTCGTGTTGTTAGCAACAGTATCAATGTATCACAAACATTAATTTGCATAGATATACAAAGAAATTAACAATACAACGCTTTAATTACATCTAAGGATAACTTTCCTCGTTAGGTGATCGTAGACCCGAACCAACACGTGCAGCAAGGAGGTTCATTGAACCTCCTAAGCATTCTTCTCATGTTTGGTGGCGTTTAATAAATAGACATAATTACGGTTAAAACTGTGCCGTAACACACAGAATGCTGCTTCCCTCATAAATCCTGGAAAGTGTCACGCTCCGTCATTAACACAAACGATTTTCTTTTCAAATTTGAACCCGCCTTTCTTGTTTGTTTAAGTTACGAAATAATTAATTTTTTCCATACCCTAGCAATTTCTTCCCAACACTTATCGCCCACTGCACAATAACGGAAGGTTTGTAAAAGGATAATTTTGAAGAGAGACTCCGAAGTGTGACGGGAAGACTGAAAAGACGGAGAGGGAATGAGAGGAGTATCATAGAGGTGAAAGAAAATGAGGAAAATACTTAACAAAAATCGGGCTGAACGAATGGCTGACATATTTTCAAATTTTAATTTCTATTAAGCTAACAATGTTATACCTGTCTTTGCGCTTAAAACAGCTTAAAACCCCGTCATTTCCGGGCGACGCTGATGGGTCGACGGCTTAGGCCTACTTTTCCATTTGAGCGGGTGAGACAGAGATAAAGGATCTTTCAAGCTCATCGCTGCGTACCTACATCAATCTTTTCTGTTACTTGCGTGATGTTCCCGTTTCATTACACAGAAGATTCATCTTCTGCGTGTCTTTGTCGCTTTCCTCCTGATATACTCCATTTTTTCCTTCGTTTGGATCGTTGTTGTTGTTGCCGTTCCGTGTGTAAATCCGCCGTTGCGCGCGTAAATATCTCTAAAATTAGACGGTATTGCGTGGAGATTTCCATTATGATCCGCCAACACAGAAAGGGTATTTTATTCACTTTGACTCGACGCCCATAAAATCGTAATGACGCGCCTTATTTTCATATTTGAGGTTCGGAGCATGAATGCTTAATTTAGGACCGTTTTGTTTTACATCGCTTTATATTACTTTCAACCTACTGCGAATAAATTAGGAAGATATTAGTAGCGGCAGATATTGTGTGCGGCAATCAAATCGCAGTAAATCCAAACATAAAATATAAGGATGATTTATTCACCGGCGAATGTTATTTGTTCGTTAGGGTGGAAAGGAATTTTCTGGTACAAATAGAACTCGCATTTACATTGTAAGAGATAAAATACGGAACTGCTTCTGGTTAACTGTCAATACCTCAAATTAAACTGCCTGTTTTTATTTTACTTGTTTCTTGGCTGTGACGTTATCCTTTTTTAATGCAAAAAATAAATCATAAACCTGTATCTTTGATAGCGTAAAACTCATCAACATCTCGCTGGAGACTACGATCTTGATTTTGGTACCTTCAACTCCGTTTATCTCTTACTACCTAGGTAGCGGTGGAATTAGACACTAAGTCCGGCCAACGGTGGTAGTTGTGGAACGGTTAAATAATATGTCTGCTGTTCCATTTCGTCACATCCTGAACCTTCCAATTTAATGTAATATTTAGCTACAACAATTTCAAGAATGATTTTAGACATATCTCAGTTGCAATTTCGTAAATTAAACATCGTTCGTCCAATAATCGTCTTATTTATCAATAAAATTTAATGTTATACAGTTGTTAGCGATATCACGTTTTAGAATAACAGGCTTTTAGTTGCTTGCCCATCACATGTTTTATGCTATTTCTAGAAACAAGAGATTGAAATTCATTATCAGAGTATTTCTGGAAAGCCAGCGTCAAGACAGTCAAGCGTGGTGGTTTGAATCAACCGTGGCAATTCTTTTCAAGTGGTTTTTGATCTTAGGGAACAAAAAAGTCGCATGGAGTGAGATCAGACACATAGAACGGCTGGCGAACCACAGGAATCCCATTTTCGTAAAAAGCTGTATGAATTTGATGGCCATGTGGCAGGCGACATTATCATGGTGGAACATCCAAGTGTTCGATCTAACGCGAAGCACCTTTTTTTCTGAGCTTTTCAAGGCCTTCTCTACAAAACACTTGGCTAACAGTTTATCCTGGAGGCATAAATTTTTTTGTGAACGACCCCCCTGCTCTCAGAAAAACAAATGAGGATGGACTTCATTTTGGATTTGCTTATTCGAGCTTTCTTAAGTCGAGGAAATTTATCAGTGCCCATGATTCATCACTAATGATCACACGACCGAAGAAATCTGAATCATTTTCGATTCTGTCGAGAAAGTCACACACCCTTCCAATTGCCTTTTTGTTCAGTTCTTCGGCACTATCTTAGCACACATCTTTCTCATACTCAAATCTCGAGTCAAAATCTGATGAAGGGTAAAACGATTCAAATGTGATTCACTACCGGCGGTTTGACCTCACAAGAAACATTCCCCGTTCCACATTTTCGATGCCGTCCTATTTGAGCGAGGTTTACCCTCCACCGCTTCTCGCCTCATTAAAAATGCGTTATGCCACCAAAAAATTTGATTTCACTGACCCTGTTACCTGCTGAACATCAGTTAACACTATAATAGGCAAATTTGTACGGCATCTAATATGCTCAAAATCCGCTTTAATAGTGATAAATAAGGTTTTACGTAGAAGCTTTCACATCTACCTAAAGAATGCGTTGTAGTATTGAGCTATATTCTATGAGAAGTTGTACTATGGTACAAACGAGTTACCTCAAATCCAATACAAATAGTAAATTCCTTTAACCCAGAAAGGTTTATCGTGGTAAATATTGTAAATAATTTTGCTTTGTTATCAGGAAACATTAATAAAATTAATCCAGTTAGTTTATTTCTTCGTTACAAAATTAACATTAACACAGGAACACAGCAGGAGTACTTATAATTGTATCCGATCTGAAGTAAACATCTCAACATTAATCTTGTTTACAGGAACTTATATCGCATGCTTGTGATATTAAAATAAGCGTGTAAGTTAGCTGTGCTCTTACGCTTGTTTTCATCCACCATCATCATCCGTATATGATATCGATCGCTTTAAGTGTTACGCCATCCCTTCCTGCTAAATTTTCAGGAACAATCCATCATACGGCATACACGTATTGCCGATCCATCAGGCGCGTATGCAGCAGGCAGGTTGCCAACATTTTTTCGAGGCTAACGCAATCGTTCTAAAATCGATACTCAAATGCCAGGAGCGCGATGCGATAAAAGGAAATGAAATTCACCCCTCGGACGCATTATGGACCATGTCGTTCTGAATCATCTAAGGGTTGCGGTGATGGTGGCAACGGGATATAGGCGTTCATCCGACGGTTTTAATGAACATCCTTGCGTACTTATCGTTATTAGATTTCGTGCCTACATACCCTAAAAGAAAATCCAAGCTTTCTCGAGAATTCTCTAATTGCATGTATTTTTGCAAGCGCTATTGTCTCTGTTTATGTGAATTATGCGCAATTTCGCAGTAGACGGTAGAGGGAGGGAGATCTATTAGCGCATATACTTATTCAGTTCGATCATTTTCGAACTACATTGAGATGCAGTTCTAGTTCAACAACATGTCAACAAGAAGATATATATAAAACATTTTTTATTATCTATTGATTGTTTATAAAAATAGCTCCAGTTATTGTTTTGACTAAACGATACTGCTGGATTTAAATTTTATTTTAAAATACTGTTTTTATTTGAAATATTTAGTTTCTAATTTCAGGATTCTTCAGCGGGATAGAGTTATTTGTTTTATATATTACTTTCAGTTTATACTGACATCAAATTTTTAGTATTATGTGAATTATAAGAATTAATATTTTCTCTGATCTCGAACTGGAATAAAGCATAACGATACAGCAACCAATACCATTAATTAGTCCCGATTAACTTTTGTTCTGTTCTGTTTTTGATACAAGCTTTAAATAGGCTTTATATTATTCTTTTTTCGCCTAGAGACTTTGATTTTTCTGAGGATTTATTAAAGGCCTAAGTGCATAGTGCGCTCGGTTATCAGTCTCGGGGTGTTCCTTGCTTCAAATTTCTCGAATGCAGAGAATGCACATCTTAACGTGCTCTACGCGCTCTGGCATAACAATAGCTCATGTCCGACTAATGCCCTCTGCAACTGATGGAATCTATTAAGGAATGCGAAACATAGATTACCATTATTGTTGCAACTACTATTATTTTTCAATTTATTTATTTATTTTTAGCATGCCTCATTACGTGTCTTATTTTATTGCTTGATTTCGATTCAATTTTTTTTTAGTTTCTTTATTCTTTCCATATAAATCATTATCATACTGTATTACGTGCTTCCCTTTGCTTACATTATGAACTCTCGTTTGTTAACAACTCGCTTTCTCCTGATTTTCCATCTATTGTGATAAATGAAGAAACTCCTGGGTATTGTGCCCATCCCTTTCATTAAAAACGGAAACTGCAATTCCATATGGAAAGTTGTAGTCTCCGTTTTCAATTAAAGCACTTGCCGCAATACTCAAGAGTATTTTTATTCATCGCGACCATACTTTTGGCCAAGAAAATTGCAGAAAATTGGCAATTTTCCTACTTCAGCATGTTTGAATAAATGCCGCATATTATAGATCCGTCTAGTTTAGACGAAAATGTGCAATGTAGAACAACCTTTTAAATAATATTTTGAAATATTACCGAGTAATTAAAATTTCAAGCGACTCAAATATAAAAATCTAAACGTTAGACAAACTAGCAACGTCAAATTGAATCCTTTATATTAACTTCACATGAAGTTACGATAAACCAAGAGAAAGGGAACATATTAGGTACTATGTAATTTCGGTAAAACTAAATATTTCAGCAGAGAAACCTTTCAAAATAAATCGCCTCCCATTTCCCTTATCGGTTATGAAAATTAGGAATTTTCTCTCTGCGTTTAACGTAATCGTTACGGCGTCGAATATAAATTATGCCTACAGAATTTCACCTTTTAAGAGAGCAATGCCAGCGCCAACTTCAACATTAATAGCACTCCATTATCAGGAAATTGCCTACAACGAGCTTGTCATGTTTCTAATGCGCGAGACGCAACTTGATTGAATGTAGAAGTTTAAGCTAGGGAAAACATACCCGAAATGATTAACTATGCTGATTAGGGAATTACATGCGAGAAAATGGGATTTGATGAAGAAGATAACGCGAAGAAATTACCTAATTTCGAGCTCAAAGTGGGTGTACGTAAGTAAAAATTATAGTACTGCAACCATTATACATATTTCTTAAAATGTTATATTGGTACACAATAGCACACAGAAAATAAAGAAAACCTCGACGCAGTTTACATAAGCTTACGTTGCTTATATAAAATACACGCCATCTGAAGGGTAAGCTGAAGAATAAAGCTCAGCGATCGATATAAAGAAAACTACAGCAAAATGCTTTGTTTTCAGCACGAATTGGGGAATCGAATGTTAAAGTGAACCCAGCACTACTTTTATCATCACAATTTCTATAATGATTTATTTCCTTTCTCTTTTCAAATGTAGTTTGTGCGATGAAAAGGGATCCCATTAGCAAAAAAAAATGGGAGATACCGTTTTTTGCAGATTCCATGAAGAGACCTTATAGCGAAAAGTGGATTAATAGTGTTAATGAAAAGGAGCAGGCTTTGTCAGAAATATCTTGTCCTATTTTGATGAAACCTGTTATTAATATAAAAATAATTGCGATCAAGGCCTCATTCTTTGGGTATAAACTTTTGATGATTATAGCTACTAAAATCTGCAAAAAAATTTATTTCCGTTCCCTTTCATCGCACCACTAACAACTAGAAAAAAACGGACACTAAGTGCATAAAATTACACGGCGTTAATAAATAAGGACAATTTTCGTTTAATACCACTCTAGAGTACATTATTACGCTTTATATAGCGCTTAGAAAAGTTTTCACGGATATTAAACGCCAGCTAAGAAAAAGCATTTTCCGCTTAATGCAATTTGCTCTCTTTTTAACGGGTTATATTATGAAAGTTCCCCAACTGTAACATAACTAAAGTTATAACGATACCACTTCGCGATTTTTCTTCTTTCGTTAATGAAAAGCGGAAAAAAGAAGCGTACCTAATAACTTCTATGCGCTCTGATACGCCGCTGAAAAGATTAAAAGAAGCAATGTGTTCCGTAGACGACAATTCGTGTCAGCGATTTACTTTCTGCTATTCAAGCGCCGAGAAGCACATAGAATCCTTAAAAGCAATTTGGAACGTGAAACATCCCTAATGAGTAGTACTGATTGAAACGAGAAAAATTATACTTTTAGTCAAAAGCTAGAGCAAATTGTTTCGTTACAACTTTGGAATTAGATCTGCACGTTGATTATTGCACACCATTTTCGTGTTACCGATTCTAATGTAGTTACTGATACTTTCAATGCAAAAGATCAATGCTGATTTTAATTTGCTTTGAGTTTGGATTAAGAAAATGTATTTGAACTTTCGATAATTAACTTTTCGATAAATCATTTTCCTACAAAAAGTTGGCAGCAAAACGAGGTCAAAGAAATAATAATAATAAACAAATTTTAACAATTTCTTTGAAGATAATAGTATAGTAGGTTATAGTAAATACGTAATAAGAAGTATGATAAATTACGATTTCATCGAAGTTGCATGGAGAGGTCTTTAAAAAAATCTTTTATAAAGTTAATCGCAAAATTATTGTTTCGTCAAACAATAAGTAACCTCAAAAACATTTTAAGAAAAAAGCGCGATGAAGTACATATTGTGCAAATAATCATCGATCAAAATTAGGTACAAAGAGCATTTAGCTCATCCAAAATTTAGAAGATCTGACAAATCTACCGCCACCCTACATGCGCTTGAAAGGAGTCATAATGTTGATAGCATGAAGTAAATTAAAATCATGAACAGCAGTGTACAATTAAGCTGCTATCAAGGCGAAGGAATTTACAAAAACAAACACGTTTTGATGAATTCAAAGGACCATAAATTCCAGCCTTTACTCCCAGCATGTCGCCGAAGAGAGGAACAGGAACGTCGTTGCATAGAGAAAGTTTGATGTTTTGTTTAGCTAAGGCACTCGAATTTAAAATTGGCACAAAGTAAATCTCAATTCTGAAAAAAATATTTAGATGGTCCAAAGTCATAATCGTCAAATTGATCAGTTGATATCAAGCCACACCAATTTCAAAATTCAATGATTTGTGTGCCTGAATAGAAACGTTTAATAGATGGCACCAAGTTGACAGGGTTAGAAAAACGAAAGCTGAGAGTAAAATTAAATGAAGAACAACCGGCGATAAGCGCATATAGTGCGGTAAACTATGTAAAATGTTATGAATTCAGAACGGAGAATAGGTTATGGAAAAATAAAAAGCAGCGAAACAACTCCCGGTTTACAGAAACTGAATTAAATATTTAATCAGGAATTAGCACGTTATTCTCTAATTAACTTAATATGGGGGCGTCGCTAATCACGTTTAGAAACTTAATCATCAATTAAATTCATTCGTAACTAAAATGTATCAAAGTAACATCTGTTAGCATTAACATGAAAACAAGTAAAAATATCAAGAAAATAGTTGTTATTTGCATAAATCTAACAAGAATATACTTGAAATAGAACAATTGATCATCTAAATACGTATACTCGTTAACACACCCTAACGTATTTATACGCTGCCGATCGCCCCAAATCTCATTTTAATTAAAATTAGTTAATTATCTGAAAATGTATATGTAAACAGCAATCAATTTAATCAGGAATTATTATTATAGAATTTATAATTAATTCGAGAAGTCAAAAATTAAAAAATATTCTGTAAACCGAGGGTAACGATATGACAAGACTACATTAAACTGTAATTATGGTCGAATTATAGAAATTGGGATATTTTAAACAGAATTTAGCAAAATACAGGCTAAGATGGCAGCGCCGATTATAGCATTTCTGCCGCCGTAAGCAAACCCAAAAAATGTCGTCCACAAACTTCGAAATTTTTCAGAAAAGAAAAACAGAATTAAAAAAAAACGATATAATCAGAAAAGTGGCATGCGATTCCGTTAACACCGTACTAATATGGAATAATGGAAAATTGTTTCATTGAAAAACAAAATTTGCGTTTTTAGTGAGCTAGCAACAACGAACTTCCAAACTAAAACTAGTACCTACTATTTTCAGAGATACCTTAAATATACTTTGAAACAATAAACAAAACTAATCTAAACCTGAATTAAAACAGTCTCTCTCGAAGTTTTTTTCTGTAAAGTCGCATATAGCTTCTCTCA
>LR736860.1:11803211-11882473 GCA_902654985.2 Oryctes borbonicus | reverse complement strand
TTCTTTTTGCTAAAAGTGAAGAAACAAGACCTATTTACCTAACCAGTTCTAAAGCGTGAAGATTGAAGAAATCACCATCTGTCAAGGCGTTTTCAAAATTTTAAATTTTTGTAAACATCATATAAAAATTCAAAAGGGTCGTTATAACTATTTAGTAGGATGAATCTCAGGTTCAAAGCACTGATCGCCTGATCATTTATTTTCTAGATTCGAGCAATCGAGATATATTTCCGTGAGTTGTGCGTTCTAGTTCAGGCGTTTTCGCCGCTCCCAAATTTTACCTACCGTCTAAAGCCGGCCCTGGAGGTGGAGATTGTAACATTCTATTTTATATTGTAGTGTGCAAATATCCTAATAATCATTTAGCCTTGCAAAAATCACTGTACATGCATATGTTAGATGCTTTTATCGCAATAACATTCAAGGCTTACCGAATTCTAAAATCAATACTTTCAACAACATCATATCGACCAATGAACTTCTATGTAAATCTACAATTTGAACATTAATGCTTTAATTTATGACACCCTGGATATACGTAGTGAACAACTAGACGGTTCATTTTCGGGAAAAAGCATATCCATTTAAATTAAGCATTTTGCAGTCAATAATAACGCCCGTAAATGAATAATTGATATTTAAGGCTTAACGGCAGTGAGATATTAATTACATAAATTGTCGCAAAACATGCAGTTACGCGAAATTGGCGGTAATAAATTGCCAATTTTCGTATAACGGGGGCTTAACTGTTCGCTAATTTGCAAAACATTAAACGATTGGTATAAATAGTAGTTTGAATTATATCCGACGGGCAATTATGAACACGTTATAAATATATCAATAGAGATTAATTCGTTTAAATGGTACACAAAAGCAATTGGTAAGTATGTTTGCATCTACATGCTACATCTAAAAGTATTTCATTTATTTATTTAGATATTTAATCACTGTTATTTGTTTGCTAACTCTATTATAGCTCGAAATAAAACAAAACCTATAAAAGCTATAACACGACAAATACAGAATTTTGATGAGAAAACTTGTGTAATCCCCGACGATATTCAACCATTGTTTTCTCAAGAAACTAGGTCCGCGAACAAATCCCGCCACTGAATTGAGAAAAGGTTTCGGCTATTTTGCGGCCTATTTTAATCAAAATACGCATTTGAATTAGCTCTCGGTGTTCGCCGACTCCAACATTCAAGTTTCCTGGTTACGCCGCTAAAGCCTGAAAAGTCCCCACAAACTGGTATTTCGAGGGTGTTTAATATGCAATAAGGGATGAAATGTTTGAAGTTCGTGCGTATTAATGTACATACAAACTAGACCGATATTATCATGTAAATAATTTACCAACAATTATTTAATAACCGCTCGAACTTCGACTTTGGGGTATGGTACGGGTATTAGATCTTTTTAGGTTTATTAACACCGTAAATCTTGCGAACAAATTATGAATTGTATTGAATTAGAAAATCTAAAAAAAAAAAATTAAAGCAAAACATGTATATATTACATAGCAATAAAAGGTTACGCGTGTGCCTTGCTTTCAAAAATACAATACAAAAAAGGAGATTTCTTTGAATATTGCCTATTTATTCTCAACACAACAATTACCATCTGTTTCTTTTATCGTTTATTATTATCTTTTTATGCTTGCAGTTATCGTAAACAGTAACAAAAGCTGTGTACAAAACATTTTATATTATTTTAATTAAAAGATGCGGAATTCGTGCGGATCGTGAGTCCCATTTGCTACTGTAAAGTCCAAAGGTGTTTTCATCTATTCATGCTACATATCTTACTTCAAACTTGAAACTGTTTAATGTTTGTTTAATTTTATTCACGATTGATGATATTTTCAAGGCAATTAAATTTAAAGAGTGATATTATTCGAAATTTCGAATGTGAGATCTTCTGGTGGTAGGTGCTTAAGTAGGACGAAGTAGTAGCCTACAGTAGCAGTAACAACTTCTGCAAACTTGCTAATAAACATTTTGTATGATAAAGATGTTCAGGATGACAGGAGGACGATGGACAAGAGGACAATCTGGAAAAGCTTACAAGAATTAGAAATACATCAAAAACTAGTGATATTATAACAAGGGTTTATAAGCAAGTAAAGGAACTAGTAAAATTGAACGGAGAAGAATCCCGAATTCCAAGTAGAAAAAGAAGTGAAGCACGGCAACGGTTTGTTTGTAATGTTAATGAGCAAGTTAATTAAGATAACAGGAGTAATAACTAGGACTTGGCAAACAGTAATTGGATATTGGAACCTACATCCCGTTAAAACAGAACCAATGGAGTAAAAGTAAAGTTATGGTCTTCAATGAGAAAGCAAAGGCATCTCATAAAATCAACATACGAATATCTGGAAAGTATTGTAACAAATGGTTGTAAAAGGTACATAGATAAAATTAATAAACCAAGAAAGTAAAGAAGTTTATGTTGCGCGCTATATAAAAAAAAAAACAGTGAAATCGAACAAACATCAAAAAGCTAACCGACGCAGTTATAATTCTTACATACGTACGGGATGTACGGTGAAAACTGTGTAGTCCAAACACATACGCAAAATTAATGTAATATTACGTATTAGGAACATTGCAGGAAATGTAAAATGGGATAGGATAGGCAACGGTAATAATTAAAAACATAAGACGAAAACAATTATGAACCCCAACAAATTACCAGAGAAATTAATTGGACCCGGTAAGGAAAAAGAAAGAGGAAAAAATGCATGTAAAAAAAAAATTCAACAGATAGCCGATGTAATGAAGTTATTGCAAGAAATAACAAATAATAGAAGAATGGAATAAAAGAGAAACGAGGAATGAGGTCGTTACACAAATCGAAAGAGCAGAAAGGAAGGATATAAGTAAAGAAAGATGCACAACTAACAAGAGGCGATCCCGATACCAGATATTCAAAAAATTATGATACCTTAAAAACATGTACTACGCATTTTTTTCGTAATGCTTTAAAATTCGCTAAACCATTGTTTGCGTTAGCTTGTAATGAATATCGCTGGTGTCCAGATTATGGTGTCACAATGACAATTACATATACGAAATTTTTAACAACTCTTCTCGTCCATTTATTGCTTCTTCCCACCTAGAAAAAATAAATTACATAAATTAATACTTAAAATAGTACAAGTAGGAATAAATCGTTGCCATGTCAAAACATTACTTCACCATTTACCTACCATAGATGAAAGGTTGCGAAACTCTTCGCACTTTTCCAACACGTTTTTGTATTCTAAACTTACAATACTTCCTTCCTCAGCTCCTGCTGCTTCTAATGCTTCTTCCTGTGTGGACCTCATACTTCATCTACAAATTCCGCGGAATCTAGTCGTCTAGGGTCGCAAAAATTCTAGGGTCGTAGCAGCTTCCAGTGAAAACGATGTTCCACTTTGAACATCAAAAAGGATATCCTTTATTACGTCGTGCAATTCGATTTTGTTGGTATTCGTAAGTGTCCCATTATTATTATTGGCAACTTCGTTACCACCTTGCAAACGAATTATATTTCTAATATTTATGGCGACCATTTTCAACACTACACAACCAACCAATATCTACTGTTAATCGCAAGTAAGACGAAACGCGTTTACTGTTTACCTGTCGAATTTTCAAATTTTTCAAATTTTTCAAATTTTTCAAATTTTTCAAATTTTTCAAATTTTTCAAATTTTTCAAATTTTTCAAATTTTTCAAATTTTTCAAATTTTTCAAATTTCCTTCGATAACCTAGATAACGTTGATATACTTAGCTTTTTTTCTTAGCTGCTCAATAAAACTCATTTAAACAAACAATTTTTGCCCTTATACTTTTTCTCTACTTCTTATCGTTAGTGAGTTATCCGCATAGGCAAAATGGAATATTTTGAAAAATTCATTTCACCATTCAGAAGCAAAAGTGGATAGTACATATATGATATATATAATATGATCTATATATCCCCAAATTTTCGTAATTTTTTGAATTTCCGGATTCGTAATCATCCCTTGTAAGAAAGAAAACCTGCATGCCTTGTGCGTTGCTAAAGATATGTAACTTCAAAGATGCAAAGTGCCTTAATAACGTTTTTTTAAAAACGTCGCTGGCATTCCATACATTTCTTGGACTCATGTTTACTTCCGTGTTTTATTTTCATCTTTGGCAACATCATATTTTATATTCTTCCATTTTTCAGGTATAGCATCTTACTCAAAGCTAAGTTGATACTGATGATCATTCTTTTATATATTTGACTTTCATTTAAATTACTTAGAATGACAATCAGAATTCTGCATGGATATTAGTTTTCTGATAAAGATATTAAAGCGCTATCCTTTGGTTAAAGAGTTTCCGCAGAATACCTGCAGATGATATTTCATTTCATTTCCTTTCTCGCGAGGTACAATGTAACAAGAGGAGAATATTAGAAACTTACAATGTTTACATTTTAATTGCGTCATATTTTAGGCGATTGTAAGACGAGAGAAAACCCGGGAAGACGAACCAGCAAAACGACATCGAAGAATAAAATCCTGTTTAAGGTACCTACGCTGCGCTACGTACATACCTTAAACAACAGATTGTAGTGTATTCATTCAGAATTGTATACCGTTTAATCTCGAAGGACATAAAAGGAGAACGACGTTTATTTTTCGTATCGCTGCCCCATCTTCTTCTTCCTTTGCAGGACCATTTTTGTCGTCGTAAATGAAGAAGCTCGCCTGGTCGAGAGCCCGACGAGGCGCTTCTACACAGATATTAATTCCTGAAAATTTAATTTTCACGTCTCACCTTCGCGCGTCAATAAAACTACCGCGCCGTTAAGAATTCAGCTTTAGATTCTCCTAAACATAAAATTAAGTTTTATGCCTCGCTGCAACAGAAAACGCTCGCATCTCGTTCAAAGCGGAGGAAGTACGCGTCTCGTCGCTTTATTGAAAAGGAAACAATCGATCACGTCTTATCCATCAGTTACGAGCATCCGTAATCTTCGTATTAAGGAGATGCACAATTGAAGAAGGAATTAGTGTCAAGATGGATAATTCCAGAAGAACGGATATTGAATTGGATGTAAGACAAATTTGTTCTGTATTGATTGCTGCAGCGGCGGCTATGCATTTCGCGTTAGCTGTTGTTTATTTTAGAGTTTACTGCTGATGTTGTTACCTACATTTTATAGTAGATACTTCCGTACTTATTTCAATAAAACTAGATATTTAGATTTAGATAGATTTAGCTTTATC
Source organism: Oryctes borbonicus (assembly GCA_902654985.2). Classification (NCBI taxonomy): domain Eukaryota; kingdom Metazoa; phylum Arthropoda; class Insecta; order Coleoptera; family Scarabaeidae; genus Oryctes; species Oryctes borbonicus. Next base: position 11,877,221 of record LR736860.1, on the reverse strand, counting down.
TCAACGAGTGGTTTCCAATATGATACGCAAAAGATGTATAGAGAACAACATAAATATAAACGAATAAACTAAGTATATTCGTGATGAGGTAATGGAAAAAAGATGGTTCAAATCTCGCAAAACTCTTTGATAAATAACTACCGGCTTTTGTTAGAGTTTTGTGAAATTTACAACATCTTTTTTCCTTTACTTCATTATGAATTACTCATCCAGGGTCAGGGATTATTTCAGTATTTTCTTTTAGGATCGACTATCTTCGAAATAATAAACAAAAAATAATCAAGATAATCCATGTTGACTCTATGTGAGTAATTCATTATGAGGCCAATGAAAAAAGATGATCCAAATCTCACAAAACTCTTAAATCAGTAACTGTCAGTTTCAAGCTAACCACGGCTCAATAGCCCGAAAGAATCTTCGTCACATGACATCGGCAGTAAAGCCTACATTCTTTGAGTGAACTGTTTTCATAGTAGATAATAACTTTTTCATAACCTAAGATTCCTTTAGTATGTAAAGAACTCCGTTTGTTGCTCTACATTGACGGAAACTGCAATATGTATTTAAAGTACATATATACAAATGATTTTCTGTCCCAAGAGTCGAATGAATGGTTTTTGAATATGCAGAAAAATCTAACAATTGGTAAATCTAAAGAGTACAAAAAAGAATCAATTTTCGCCTTCGTCTAGTCAACACTCTGATAAATTTGGCGGAATTGTCGTCTCAAACGCATAACGTAAAACCGCAACTCACGCAGAAATCTCTTAGAGAAAGCGTGATCAAAGAGGGTGTTCGCAGTTACCGCAACCAGACCGCAACCGCCCATTCCCCAGGCGCCGCGCGAACGGAAACGGAATGTTTCATTAAAGGCCCATCGGAATCGCGAAAAGCGCAGCGACAAAAACAATAAATCTATTTGCGGTATTGACGGCGGCGTTTGCCGAAATTTATACTAATTTATTATGCGTCCGGGCGAACTCACCGGAGCGTCAAAAGTTGCAGAAAGTTGAATGTATTTTCCGAAGTGAAGAAGTTCCGAATTAATTGGCTTAGTAATGCGCACCGTACCAACTTCCTGGAAGTAATTAAAGAGGTGGAGAAGGATGTGCTTATAAACCGTACGAAGAAGAATGGTGTGAGGGAAATCATCATCGGACGGAAAAAGCGAAAAACCTGCATAGAATCTAAAAACTCCTTATAGCAAAAAGAAAAGCAAAAATGTAGAGAAATACTTTTAACCTGGGCTAACCTTGGCTTGGCTATCCATTTATATTGATAGCAACAAATAACATGAACATTTTTAGACATGGGGAATACGTACACAAACATCAATTCACTGTAATCAAGCTTTGTTAGTTTATCAAAGCTTATATATCCTTTACTTAGTGCATGGTACAAGCTTCCTGTTTTTCATCACTTATTGTTTCCTTTAAAATAAAATAAATCCAAATTATTTTAATGCCTACACGAGCAACGTAATTTAAATTTAATATAGGGTAGAGCCTCCTTTTTATTTGCAGCAAAATAGTATTTACCGGGTATCACTTTACTGCTTTCAAAACAAAGATAAGATTCATCATCTAATATAGTGTATTTCCTTCCAGTTTGAAGTAACTTAAAGGCTACATTCTCAAGTAATAAATTTGTTTCGATGTGGATTTTGGAACATTCGTTTTACAGAAGCGCTTTATGTTATTTTGCTTCGGCACTTTGGATATTGTTTCGTCTGATGGATTACACTTTCTTCCAATGTTTACATTTCCGTTTGACCATTTTCCGATCATTTAGCTCCCTTTTTGTTTTTCCAGTAGCTAGTTTCCTTTCAATATTAAGAGTAGGGATAGAACAAGGCATATTAGAATTAATGTTAGCATCGCATCATTTGGTCGTAAAATTAAATATTAAATAAATTTATAAGGTTCATTATCAATATAAATACATAAAATATTTACCTACTGCGATAGTAAATTGTCTATTTCTGTCTTTTCCTGAGGGCGGGAGATATCAGTAAACCTAGTAGACCTCTGAAAAATCAAGTTTGTAGGAATTTTGTCACGGTTCCTTTGTTGGCCAATATCACATATAAAGAACAGGAAAACTCATTTACGACGTCTTTGATTTCTTTCGGTGCTGGACGAACTCGCTGGAGATCTAAAAAGCCAATTAATACGTAAAACCGGTCGGCCGTAAATCCAGGAAGTCGAGAAAAATAAAACGGGAAAACTTCACGATGTTAAAGGACCCGAACACGACGAAACTCGAATCTATTGGCCGGAAGAAATTTAAAGTAAACCTTATCCGTCAAAACGAATACAAACCGAGGCAAACTCTGGGTGAAAAAAAAAGGTAGAGAAGAAAGAAAATTTTCCGTTGATATCGATTCACGTGCTCGTCCGAAGTATGGGAACCAACCTTCTCCTCCTCCAACGTACTACTGCGGACTTATTCCTCATATATTTCCAGTTTGCTCGGAATAGAAATAAGATATGTAGATGTAGACGGTGTTCTACATCGCTCTGGATGCCTGCTGCTTTGTTGGGCCCACCGGTGTTGGTAGTGCCGCTGCTGCGATGCCGCCCCACTCGCTCGGCATTTAGATGAGCGCCATCTGTAATGCTAAGGGCACATCGCGATGTTCCCAGGTCGCTAACCCCGGAGCCTGCCTGCGAAATGATATAATCAAACAACGCCATTGCCATCGAACAGTTGCGTTTGACGCATATATGTATACCGCATTTGCATTTATGTCTCGTCACTAATCAAGTAAACAGAATCTACTAACGCGTATTCAAAAACACTAGAATGTATGGCTTATATTATTTGCGACTATTATTATAAACTGCAACGCTACTTAAATTACGACGGATATAATTGTATGGATAAATGTGTACTATTTGGATTGGTATAAATTCATGTAAAAAAATTATTCCGGCGCATCCACCAATTTTATAAAATAGATATTTTGCTCTAATAATAATAAATCTTAAGCTGTTGTATTTATCGCTAGCTCATTAGCTGATGAAGCTATTAGAACATTCAATAATCATGAATTGTTAGCTCAAGTGAAACATAACGGTCAAAATACGATGTCATCAAAAAATTTTATCGAAATAAATGTATGAGTTCCACTACCTTGCCACACGCAGACGCAATATGTAATGATATTTTATGACATTCACTAACACAATTCATCCTTTAAAAATGTGTCAAATTTGTCGAGATTGTTGGAAATCATGAAATGAGTATGTTTTCTTATTATTAATCGTAAGAGCTATCAACACAGTGCAATTCGTATTAACGAGGCATTGATATTCCTGTTAAATATCAAGTTTGTTGATGCGGCTATTAATTAGTAATTAGGACAATGTAATTACCTTCATCAGAAGCTAAAACTATAGCAAAGAGAAGCATACAAATGGGATAACTCAAACATGTAAACAAACCCATTTAAAATTTCTTTTTGCCGTTCATCTGGAAAATCTCATTGTCTAAAAAAAATGCAAACATAACAGGCGCTTAACACCTAGAGCCAATCAGGTGACCAACATATCCAAAGCAAAGGCGGAAAAAGGGAATACCCACGCAGGAAAACAAACGCAAAGCCGTCGCATTTTCGTAAACGACCTAAATATATATGATCTGCTGGCGAGAACCCTTAAGGGCGAATCACATTCTATTGCAGACAATATCGAATTAGATAGGATGCTATACTATAATTTTGTATGATGTTCTTTGTATTTTTATTTTTGTTTTTGGAAATTCAAAAAAAATACAGTCATTAATTTAGAAATGTTATTGGTTTAAGGTATTGCAATATCTTCTAGAAAAATTTGAAATTTCTAATCCATCATCATTCAGAATGTTTTAGCATGTTTTCTTAAGGTAATATGTTATTACAAAATCTGTGACCATTGATGACTAATTTATTGTTAATATGACGATCGCGACATGAGTAACTATGAGAAGACCTTTACCTATTCATTTCCGTTTTGTGTTTTGCCGTTAATAATTCTTTATCACGTACATGTTTTTTGCTTTTTCTTTTCGATTATTTTAAATGATGTCTGCGTTATCTACATTCCCTGTCATTATTATACAGCATTGTATTGTAACCATTCCATACTATAGCATAATTAAACAAATAAATGAAATTAAATTCAACAATCGACTGCTCTTTTTAAAGCAGTATAACTTTAGTTAATTAGTGCTTTTTATGAAAAAAATCCGTCGCTGCTACAAGAAGGAAAAGCCTTACCTATTCATTCGGGATAATTAGTTAGAACCAACAGAGCATTCAGACAATTCATTAAGTAGCTGTATTGTATTAAATTAATGAAATCACGTAATCTGTGTAAGTGCTTCACCTTTCTGTTTTATTTATTCAGAGGATTTTTAGGGATATAGTTTCGAATTTTCTGGACGTTCCAGTGTTTCGCGTTTCAACAGCAAGTGTTAGCCATTGGCAATTTTTACTTTTAACTTCGAAATGGCGCCCTGATATCTTGCATACTGCGCATCAGTAATGCCAACTTATAGGACGTTTCCCATTTCGAAATTCTAGAAAATGAGAAAAATGGGAGGAAATATATAAATATGGACAATTTGTCTATTATCTTAATATGTTACTATTATTATTGAAAATTTAATGTTAGAAGGCAAACAATTTCAATAAAGTACGTTAAAGTAGAAAGGAGCTATAATAGCCCTAGACAGGTATGACTTTTTAATAGTGTTTTTTTTTGCTTATTTTTAGAGAATGAAATGATAACACACCCATATGCAGTTAAAAATAAATAAAAACATTTGTTTGACTGCAAGGTAACTATGGAACTTTATGAACATCTGGAAACCGTATATAATAATGTAATAACTTTATATACACAGCCCAGAGGTTTGTTAACGTGTACACAAAACCGTGCCTCCTGCATATTAGTCATTTTAAACACATACAGCTGGACCAAGTTACAGATGATTTTTTTTTTTTCGTAAAATGCTATTTCGCGTTATTGGTCTTTATTATTTTTTTCGGACTTTTATTCATGTCTTTCCTTATTAATGCTATATTACTCTGGTTTTTGTTAACGTTGTTCTTAAAATAATTTTGTGCGTGTGGTCAAAAGAAATGGATTATTGGCATGGATCAGCTATCCATAATAATCGCTTAATATTTATGTAAACGATTGTATATTCACGCAATTGTTCACATAACACATCATTTTGTTGTATTCTTTTTCTTTTAAAAGCACTGTATTATTAATTGAAATTTTTGCTAATGTATAGCTACTGTAAACTGACCTTAATACTTTACAATACCCACTCTGCCTTATACGTACTTTATTGGGTTAACCCCGATGGCGGCTGGGGGTAATCCGTAGCATTTTGTGCACATTGTACCTCACGAAAAATACACGAGGAAATAGAATCGTTACCATGACCTTTCACTTACGGCATCAGCAGGAGCCTGATTTTTAAGTTAAAGAACCTTGGATATGGGAGAACCTGAAGTGTTTTAACTGTTCTGAAATGGATTTCTGAGGTGGATGCGTCGTATTCAGTTTTATAATAGCAGCGTAATGTTCAGATTAGTGAAGATAGCAGCTTTGTAATCTGCTTAAATTCTTTAAAAAGCCATGTTTATACGCGTTTTTATATGACAAACAAATTTCGATAAATGAAATAATAGAATCCTCTTATTCCTTACAGTATATCTTATATTTGCTCTGGACTAGTTTCAGCAGAACGCCAACATCAGCTAAAATAGTCAATTGGTAAGATTGGTAATTCTGTCAAAAATCTTCCGCCTATAACCGTTAGTCAAAGGCAACACTCTCCCTTACACATCATGGGTGTTTACCAGATCCCTTCTTCTTGTGGTAGTGCATACATCGGGCAAACAAAGCGGTCAACCAGCACACGTGTGGCGGAACACAAACGTTGCACTAGATTGCTGCGGACATTAACCGAGCACAAGCTGGAAGCCGGTCATCTTCCTCTGTCCTGTGAACCCAACTATTATTCTAGAAAAAATCGAGAAGCTATTGAAATCTACAAACATTCCAACAATCTCAATAGAGACGATGGTTACGTGTTGCATTTTCATTGAAAATCTCTCCTATCTGAATCCTCCAATCACAACCCGTCTCACACACTCCGCCGCAATCTTATAAAAGTGTATTTTTTCTCTCCTTGGATTGCGTTTGCCGTAAATAATTTAATGAATACCATAAAGAAGCTATTTTAGCATTATTTTTTTTTGTTATTATTCCACTTCTGTTTTTCTTTAACCGGCTTTGAAGTTTAATTTATTATTCGGGTACACCGGTTTATTTTTGTTTCTTTAAATAATATTCCGAAATCCCGTTTTATTCCTTTTTTAAAATGTTTATTTAAAAGATGCTTATAATGTAAATTTTACAGTATTTTAATTCAACTATTAACTGTATTGTTTTTACTTTACCATTTATGTTGTGAAAGTTTGTAAGTTTGGGTTCGCATTTGCAGTGTGCTTTTTTTGAAATTTAAACTCGTTTCTTGAATGAATTAAATTTGAGCTTGCACCCTACAAGTGCAAGCACAAATTTACAAAATTTCGCAAAACAAATTATAAAAAAATATTAAAAGATGCCTATGATCTAAATAAACATGTTGAAAAAGGAATAAAACAGGATTCCGAGACGTAGATTGATTATTATTTAAAAGAAAATCAGAATAAACCCCTGCCCGAATAATAAATTCCCAAATGGATTGTAGAAAATCCTTTAACGTTAGCAAAAGACAATGTCTACTAAAGGTATTCAGACATCAGTATGCAAGATGTCCCCAAATTGAAATGAAATCATTTTAAAAGATGGTGCAATATCCAAAGACTTGCAATTGAATAACATATCGTCAATTCCAAATATTTGGTCTGAAAAATAACGGAAATACCGCATGTCGAAACGACCCTAGTTCGCAAGATACTAAAGCAATGCATTCGTGGTGGTAAAATCCAGACGGAGGTAACATATGTTCCCATTTTCTCCTACAGGCAAGAACCTTTCCTTTTACTTTCTTATATTCTGCATATTTTAGGGTACAAAAGCAGTGAAAGTAGGTACTTCTAAATGTCTTTTAATGTAGAAATAAGACAAGATATGATAAAATTTAACTCATTTGGTGTTACGGTTCAAAGTTCAGGGCGAAAATCCAGGATTTCTCCCAGGGATCGTTCCGAATTAATCAAATATTAACTTGTGTGGTGCAGAGTATGCCGATATTTAAGTGTTATTTCTTAAAAATGGATTACTATACGCCCGAGTAAAAACTATTTATGGTAAAGTAGTTTTACGGTGGTAATTCCGCGGAAATAACTAATTTATTTGCGGTTAACTATCCCGAAAGCCGGATTCCTAGCGCGAATACTGTACGTAATACGGTTCAACGTTTCGAAACAACATTTACTTTAACAAACATGTGCATTGGTAGATTTAAATTCTGCTATGCCATCTCGGCGAATTTGATACTGGTACAACGACTGTTCAAAAAAGTACAACAACATTACAACATTCGACGATTATTACCGCCGTTTATTTGTCAAATAATGATCGACCAATTTCGCAACAATGAACAATTTTTCCAAGAGGTGCACGGGCGTCGGAGCCGCGCAATTGTGGGTATTGCGAGCGCAAAAATCTACATTTCAATGCACCAACACGAACGCAATATCCACAGAAAGCGAACTCGTGGACTGGTACTTTGGGAAAATGCTTGGACCTTTGTTTTTAGGCAGCAACTTAAACGGGAATAGGCATCTCGATTTACTACAAAATAATATTATTACGACTGCAAGGGAACCGATGAAATTTGGTTTCAACGTTCAACACTGTTACTCTACACAAACAAATCGACACGCCTGTAATAAGTGTATCGGTTCAGCGGAGAACATTGTCGTTGCGTTGCTCTAGATAAGTCGAACTGATGCAGTTGTGCATCTCTCCGATCGCTGCTACGAGTTTAAGCCCTCTCGCTTACAGTCGTCCATCTATTTCTAATACTTTAATTCAATAGGACGACAATGGGCACACGATATACATGTGTAAGATGAAAAATCGATTTGGGGGAAATTGGACGGAAGAGGTCATCAACGCTGTTTCGCCAACTAAAGTTTTTCACTTACCCAAGAAACAATCTATGCACAAAATATTATTTGTCATACAAAAACAATGACATATCTCAGATATTAATAATTGACACTACACGTTATCAATATAGTTTTAAAAAAAGAACCTATTATTAGGCAGATTACAAGCTGCTAACTTCCCTGCTCTGAAAATTACGCGGCTATTATATAACTGAATACCTACCGGTCTAATTCACGCCAGAAATCCATTTTGTTGTACATTACGTACGTAATTATAATGGATAAACTGAGTAACGAACGCAGGTACTCCAACCCCCTGCATATGAAAAATCAATACGGAACTCACAAATTAACTTGCCATCATAAATAAACGCGCAATTAGAAATCAGCCACCCAGAATCACCAATTTAGCCCACGTTCTTTTGTGTCAAAGAAGAATACGCTAGCCTCTTAGCCATCATCTCCATCAAATACTGGGAATATTTCAAGGACTAACACGTTCTTCTTCTATTACAGGTGAGAAACCTTACAAGTGCTCCTGGGAAGGCTGCGAGTGGCGGTTCGCCAGATCGGACGAACTAACGCGCCACTATCGCAAGCACACCGGCGCCAAGCCGTTCAAGTGTCGCAACTGCGATCGTTGCTTCAGCCGTTCGGACCACCTGGCCCTGCACATGAAGCGCCACACCTAGACGGCCTACCTCCAAGCCGCATCACTGCCAGTTACCGCTATTGTACATAGTTAGGTGTGAACTCTCGGGGCACACATAGCGAGGGTATCCTCAGTGATGTTCATTCCTGTGATCGACATCGCCGGCTAAAGCCGTACACACCTAGAGAGCATTTATTATTATTAATTATTATTATGATTATTACTGTAGATGTAAAGCTTTACGCCATTTCTCGCACGATATTTAGGTATTTATATCAAGAAGCTTTTTTTTATAAGCAACACGCAATCATTTCCTTCCATTTAAGAACATTTGTTTAAGCAAATTTTTAGGGATCCAATTGTATTACGTAAGATGTATTTATTGCAGTCCTAAACGCGTTTCACTTATTTGGTGCAATATTTATACATTCGGTTATCATTTATTAACTTCTGATGGTACTAATACATGAAACCAAATTTATGTCGTACTAAAAGGAACACGCCAACATTAATTACGGCAAATAATTCTAGTATATAATAGTATTTTCCAGGCTTTAAAAGGATCTAAAAATATATCAAAATAAAGGCATTTATTTCTTCTTACTTGGCTTATTCAGCTATTTTTGATATATATACAATCTTTGAACGAAAAGAAAGATTGCCTGTGATTCTTATGTAAGTGGCCATTTTAATTTTTTATATTGTTTCACATTGCTATCATAGCTCCATTATTTCCTTCATCACATCATCATAATTACAGTGTTGAGCGATTGACGTATGCAGATGTTTAGTTTCAAAATACATTGGAAGCTCTTTTCTCAGAATTGGCACCTTAATTTATTCGAAAATTATTTTTTGGGGAAACCAATTTCCGATTTCCAATATTTCCGAAAAAACGACTTTAAGGTCGAATTTCGGAATTTTTATAAACAAAAACAAGATAAAACCAAAACATAAAATATGTTATACCGGTGTTTCAGGAAAAACGACTGAAAAAAATATTCTCGAAAAAGAATTTGTAAACCAGAAAGGTCGGACCGAAATTGAGCAGTAATGCTTTCCAAAATATTATTTCATTTACTCTTGCTGGGAAAAGCACTTCTCGAAAACTATCATTACTTCCGTAATGTTTCAGAATTTATTTCTTCATTTTTACCACCAACTTCCAATTCTCCCTAAAAAACACTAAATATCTGTACTCAAAAATACAAAATAATAAAATATAAATCATTAAAGTATATTATAATAGAAAATGCATTTCTGAGATAGATAAAATATTGAAACAACTTTACTACAACGTAATTACACCCGATAGGATCAATCAAAATCTGAATATATTGCTTTTACTCCCCGTTTACAGAGCGTAAATTAAATGTTTAATCACGCATTAACGCGTTAATCTTTAATTAACTTCATTTTGCGACCTCGTTAATGACCATTAAGTTACTTTAATCATCGATTAAATTGATTCGAATACCAAGGAAAAATTTAACAAAAATTTATTCAAAGCAGAACAGATAATTTAAATTCAGTTGTTAACACACGTTAACATATTTTTATGCTACAAATCGTCCCAAATGTCATTTTGATTATAATTTGTTAATCCAGGAATTAAACCAACCCTAAATGTACGTAAATGTGAACAGTAATTTATTTAATTTAATTATATTTTAATTGGAGATTAACCTAATTCTGGATTAAGAATTGTTCTATAAACTGGGGATTAGTATAAGAATGCGGTTTTCGAATTTTACAATTTCATAAAAAGTCGGTTTGTAGAAGCTGGGTTTTGAAAATTGACAAAGCCCAATTCGCACTATTACTAGAGTTCTCTAAATAAATATATTATATTATTAAATTTAAAAAAAAAATTAAAAAATTATGCCTCCGACTAAGTTTTCTCGTATGAACTCCTTAAAAGGATCATTCTTGATTTATTTCATTTAAATTTAGTAACTAATTAAAATGAGTCGATTTTATTAATTTTCCACTAGTAAAAGTGCAAGAAATCTAGCAACCATATTAATTTAATCAATCGATGTGTATGTGATTGTGAAAAGGACCTCTGCTTAAATTTCAACATTTTGTTTCTATATTTGTTATTGTCTGTGGCCTAACGGTTATTGATTTTGCTAACGTACTTAATCTGTTTTGTGTTCACTGTATTTAATTTATTGTACTTTAAGTTATTTTGTGTTCGGCGTGTTTTATTTACTTCTTTCCTATATTGTAAATGTTAGTGGCGGTTGGTGGTGACGCTAATGGTAGATCAAGGATAAGGCTTCGATTCCCTCGTGTGCTTCCGTGGCATATCGTGTACATTGTAGTATGCAACGGAAATACACGAGGAAATCGAAACGTTCTTGACGTCCCATTTACATCACCACCTCATGTATTAATAAAAATGAGAGGTAATCCGGCAAAATCAAGTACTGCGAATAGTAAACACTAGATGCACTAGATTTTCGGCAAATTTTAAATTTATCTATTCTTATGATTTTGTGGATGAAAGCTAACCGTGTAAGAAGAGCCAAATTGAACCTATTCCAAGAAACTAAAACATCTGTGTATATAGTCTTCATTTAGGCGCAAAAATTTCAAAATCAAATGATAGACATTCACCCATATGATGAATGTCGTACATGCTTCCAACACAGCCAGGTTCTTTTTTTTTACCGTTACAATTTATCGTCGTTCTCATGTGCAATAAACGGAAAGCATCTGTAGCTTTTTTTATTTTCGTAAACATTCATATATCACGTGATTTTGTGCAATTCTTACACTCATTAGGGCATGTACCGTCCGACAAATGGCGTAACGTATATTTTAGTCATGTTAGTTAGTCTGTACGAATGTGTCAAAAGTATTAAATAAAGACTGTGCTGGCGCACATCGCCCGATATTAGGCTAAATGTCACACTTTAATAAAAAAAATCAAAAAACTTAACATAGGTCGAACAAAAAAATGTTTTTGAAATAAAGTAAAAAAAAAACACTGATAAGAAAAGTATTATAATAGGTAATTATATTTTTGAGAAAGTGACCTTGGATGAAAATCTACTTTTTTCAAAAATGCAACGATAAGCCCGTGTACACTATTTGTGTTGTACAACGAGCGCATTTCTGTAGCATATTTGGGATGGTGACGGTTCCGGTTGCCGGAAAGGATTGCGTAGGTTAAATTTTAAAGTTAGCTAAACGAAACAAAGTTAAAGTGGCTGAGCCGCTAAATATTATGAAGCTAGGTATTAAGTAGTATAATATAAGGCGAAAAATATGTTCGTTCATTTACGAACGAAGTAGTTTATATTATATAAAATAACGACGAGAGAGTAAACGAGACACGACGTTGTTGCAAAACTTTTATACGAAATTTTTCTAGGTGTTAGGGAATGGAACCCTTTCCGACCCAGCCGGAACCGATGCAGACCCCAGCCTGCTTCCCAAACGCATTCCTTATTATTGCATTCTATATTTTTACTCCCCCCTCGTATTAGATTTAGTGTGAGTGAGGAGCGAATTTTATTTATAAAAGAAAAAATATGAAAAAACAAATGATGTTTGAATAATGAAGAAAAAATGATACTGATGACAGGTGATGAAGATGATGTGACGATTTTTTAGTGTTTTAAATGAGAGATGCATTTTGTACAGTTGCATGCTTCATTCATTATTATTATTATTATTATTATTATTATTATTATTATTATTATATTATTATTATTATTATTACTATTACTAATATTAAATTAACTGTGCGTTCGGGCGCTTTAAAAATTGTTTAAGTGGACTTGTATGTGGCTATGCGAGCGTGTGTATGTATGCGTGTACAAAACGGAAACGTCTGTGTCTAAGTGTCAAAACGAATGCGAGATGTGGGAGAGCTAATGCTATTGCGAAAATGAGCGCGTGAGAACTTCCCCCGTTCTTCCTTAGTGTAGTTTACAGAGTAATATATTAAAATTAGTATAATGAGTTTTTTTACTTGCTAGAGCGAGTGTTGATGTTCAATTTTTTTCTAATTTTAAATTGTTATACGATAAAATTGCAATAGAACGAATTCGTGCGAATAAATCAATGTTATATGAAGGAAAAGATTCATAAAATCTTAAACAATACGCTCGTTTTTTTTTGCTTTTTGTCTATCAAAGATGCTAGTCTGGATTTGTTATTAATTTGTAAAAGAATTTAACACACGCATAATTTTTCCCAATATCATAAAAAATGTTTAGCATTAACTTCTATTTAAAAAAAAATAATCGGTACTTTAGTAGTAACAATGATAAAAGCTTTTCACCTTGAAATATTAGTTAAATCAATAGCATTGAAGCTAAATAAGGCAAATGAAAGAAAAACCAAAAATAATCAAATTTTAACAAAAAAATGTTAATATTTATCTAAAATTGAAGTTCTCAGCCAACATTAAATATTTTGAGTTATACATCATCACGCCTAATAATATTAGAAACTTAATAAACGTCAGCAGAAAAATAAGTCTTCTGCTATTCTAACACATATAATAAACATGATTTTATTTTTACTGTGTAATTTTATGCTTACAATAAAATGTATTAAGTTTGTAACGAATTTACTATTGAAAAAAACAAAACCCTTTTATGAGTATAGTTAATACAATCCCAGCAACACAAGTCATTAACATATGATACTAACGCCGCTGTTACACCATCAATGAGTTAGACAAACTAAAATTTAGCTCTATGAATGATAGAGCCATTTTAATGAAAATTTCCTAATTTTTAGAGCGGTCTCTATTTTCATCAATCGGTATGATACAATCCCGTTTCAGATTGGTCCAATTTTAAATATATAAAGAGGATTAATTCAAATTAAATTTTTGTAATTAATTTTAGTTTATATAGTTTGTATATTTACATATTTTTGCGTGTTCCTTTATAATGTCGCTGTTTTACTTTTATTGGTCTTCGAGCGTTCATAAAATCAAAGTTATACATCTATACACTTAAAAATAATAAAAACTAAATTATTAAACAGAATTACATTTTAAATTAAATAATCGCAGTTTCTAAAACATCCACAACTTAATAAAACGAAGATTAACCTAACCTGAATGTTTGACAAAATTTAGATGATGAAACAGGTTGAGGTTTGTTCAAACTGTTTAATTATGGAGTCACTAAAACATTCTATTTTGTCAAACTCATTGATAGCGCAACAGAGGCTTAGCTATCGCATCCGCCATGTTGGGTCCAAACTATCTCCTCCTAATAAAGGTTAATTATCTATCGCGGTACTTTACAAATATACATATCTAGTAACTTTCATATAAGCACAGATTATTTCTGTTGGGTGGGTTGCCACAGGAATACAAAATCCTATGAACATAGCGACACCAACCTTTTCTTCTGTTTATATTCCATTATCTCTTCATTAATTCCACAAAACTTACGCTTGATGAAGCCACTCAACTATTACAGACGATGTAATCATCGGATTAGTTTGTTTTAAATTACACTATTTCAATAAGGTTTACCTGGTTATTGAAACTGATAAATCATTTAAATTTCTTATTTATTTGCTTAGTATTGGACTTTGCACGTGCTTAGTATTGGACTTATTTCACTAACTTTCAGATAGGACTCTTTCCATTCTTTCATTTTGAAACAGTTTTTTTTTTTTTACAAAAAATATATTTGATAGCCGATAAAATGCCAATACACAAAATTATTTCTCAAAATGATAGAACTAATGCAGATTTTATAATCCTCTCCATTTGTTTTCGACACGGCGACATGTGCACGAAATAAAAACCAAAAAGTTTTTTTAAATTACGAAATTGGTTGTAAAATAAGAAAACGTTAACTAGTCAAAATTACGATTACACGCAGAAACGGATTCTAGTGCAATTTTGATCGAATTTTATTGATTGCTATTTTCTTTGCTTATGTCTTGTTGTTACCCGACCGCCTTCCTGTACATTTCGTATAACAATGACGAAAAACTTACCCTATAATATATATATAATACTAGATATGTAAGCGAGGAATTGATTTTTTGTACAGTTTTATATTTTACCAGTTGCCATATGTAATATATATTATATATAAAAGAAAAGTATGACGACCACGGTCTGTACTGGGGCGCGGTCGGTGACTGTTATCAAAGTAGAGATGACAAATGTTTGTGGTCTTCGCCTAAATGTTTCTTACAAGTCGTCTCTCCTAAGAAATTGTAATGAATCTCCGGAACGTTGGTGCAAATACGAACGTCAAAGACTAATACATGAAGAAGCAAAATTAAGAAAAAAGGTGCCATAAATGAATTTAGGAAATCTAGTAAATAAGTTAGTAAGTAGCAAAAAACAAATCAAAGGGGCGCCAAAAATATTTCTATAAACAAGGAAAAAATGTAAACTCGAGCCAACGTTTCTGGGATTCAGAAGCATAATTCTATATGTGGTCTATCTTTTATTTGCTCTCGCCGGCTCAAGAGGCCGGAGTATAGTGGTAAGGAATTCTAGAAACAAGAAGAGAAATAAAACATAAATAAAGATTGATACGCCAATGGAAGTTGAACTTCTCTTTAGATTAAATAATGAAAAGAAAGTAAGGAAAATGTTTTTATGAATTTAAATTCAACTTTTAATAATGGAGAAAAAATAAAATATTACGTATCTTTATGTAAATGTATTTTAAATATTTAAATGGGAAAAAAACGAAAATCAGAAAAGTAATATTTACGTCATCGAGATACCATATTATGTAAATAGAATATAAAATGAAACGGGGGAGGTGTATTTAAAAAGTGTAAACGACCAAGGCCGAAGACGACTTGATCGTTTACGTTGGACGGGAATAAAATTCGCCGTCTTTGTTTTTTAATGTCTTTCCCCCGTCATTTATACGAAATAAACGTAATGCAGGTGATAAATGTTTTAAAACTGGGAAACAAGAGGTAAAAGAAAGATAGAAAGAAAAAAAAAACGTAAGAACTAAGCAGATGAAACATTTTTGTAGCATGTAAATAATTTATTTGATAAAGAAAGTTTTTAAAAGTCTTATATATGTAAAAGAAGATATCTCTACGTGTACTAATGTGACAACGGGATTCAGAATGGAAGGAACGTGGGCGACCCCCTTTCGCGATGCGAAATGGGGCCTTTCGCTTCTTCCACTCTTGTTCCGTTTTCAAGAAATTCTATTTAAGATATTTGTTTTTTCTCGTGAAGAAGTTAATTATAAATGTGCGTCATACAGAATTAAACAAACAGTCGGCGAGATTTCGTACGCTAGCTTGTATTCCGCTCAGTGCAAAATTAAACGTACGTTCCTGTTAAAGCTATGGTGTTTTATTTTACCCACCATTTCTCCTAATCCCTAATCACAAGTATATCAATATTAATAAATTATCTACCATCGAACTTTTTTATTAGAATTATTCCAACAGCTCTGCTCATTTAGTTGCGCGTGAAATAGATCCAATATTTATTTTTTATTCCACAAATGCCATAATATGAATAGAATCGAATAGTATTTTAACCCAGATTAGAACCGTTACTTATTTACAGCACAGAGAACAATAATGGTCAATAAAGTTCAGTAGTTTTGGGCAGAGAACCCCTCCCACCAGACTACTTCTTATAATATTACTAATTTATTAATGTACGATAAATAGATATTGATGGTGGTCTGAATGCATATGTGGTAATGATATGAAGCCCAAAACCTAAAAGAGCCTACCTCCAGTAATTAATAAAGAAATCCAAGCTTCCACAAAACCGACATGTTGAAACCAACGATCAAGTAATATGTAGGAGAGATTTGGAAAGAGCGGCACATCTTCATTTGTAAGAGTTATTACTTCTTTGCAAATTAATATTTTTTGGGATACTGCTCGGTTCGATAAAAAAGAGATAGTGTAATGTGAAACAAGCTATTTCATTTGAAAAAATACCCTTTCCTGTTCAAGTTTTGGACATTCTGTACTAATGCCGTTATTTCTTTCTACTTCATTAATGAATACAGTCACGGTACTCTTCGCAACCGACATAAGAAATCTCTCATATTTATAGTATTGATTTTTTATTCGACCCTTTTTTATAGAAAAACAATGGCCTATAGCCATGTGGATTTTTAATAAAAGTCGCCTCCCAATTGAAAGAAAATGAAAGAAAAGGAAAACGCATCACTCCTTAAAATAACAAAATTGCTTCCGATATAACCGGAAGTGTAATTCTTTTGGTTAAATAAATGAAATAAGAGTTTTAGAATCATGTTATGATCAAAAAGATCCAATCACTCATTTTACAGAATATTGATTGGGTGTGGTTCGTAAACATCGAGAAAAATACGATGATACCGTCAACTGAGGCGAAGTTTTCAGACTTTTTCAGATAACTGAGAAACAAATTAAGATATTTTAATGCATTTATGAATATAATTTTGTTAAGTTCAGGCTGTCGATTGGTCACTAGATTAGGGACGTAGGGTAAGCACCTTTTTAAAATTTTTAGTTAAAACCAATTAAAAATATGAGAAACCCTCTTTGACGGTGCATAGAGAAACACGTTCGTTGTTTGTTATCTATATTTACACAGTGTGCATATGTTTTCTAACCTTTATATGTTTACTTATTATTATTGTTTTATCGCTTGTCGTATGTCGTTGGTCCTTTCTTCTTTAACGATACTCTCACGGAGCAGCGATAGCCGGACTTTGTAAGCGATGCACTTGTACTTGCTCTTACAGAAACTTTTCAAAATAAAGATGATCTTGTCTTACCCAATTGCGATATTTGGTTCCAGTAAAATAGTGCACCTGCGCACGTCCTGTTCGCGATTTTGAGATGGGAGATGGATCGGTAGGTGAGGACCAATAGGGTAGCTCCCCAGGTTCCTATATTTTACGACCCTCGATTTTTTCTTAATGGAATGTTTAAAATAAAAAAATCCATCTTGAAAGATTTGAAAAATAGATATCTCTTTTGTGTCTTTTCGTCTTATCTGTGCTTCAATAACAACAAATTCAAAAAAATCAAAAAAAAATATTCCTTGAGTCCAATTCAAAAGGTTCACTGCAGATCTCAGTACCTTTATATCTCGGCAGATTTTCCAGATATCGTGGGTACCGCGCCTGGAGCAAGATTTTTGTTTATACATTAATTCATGATAATACTTTAAGTCTAACTGTAATAAGAAATTTAATCTATTTAGAAGGAAGTTTCAGTTCATTCAATGTAATCCAGAGGCCGCTATAAGACAAAACAATAGAAATATCTTGCGTATAACGATTAAATTTAACAATTTTAAAACATTTTAATACCTATAATAAGCGGAAATATATCCTCGAAAGTTTCAACAGTGTATATGAGAATAGGGTAAATTAAATAATTAAATTCAAATCATTCGATAGTTTCCAGCGATAGCATTACAATATACAATAGATTTCGAACCTTGCCTTAATAGCAAATAGCGCCAAAGTGCATCAAGAACTAATAAATTTATGCGGGGCCATCTTAGCACTACCTCCCTTGATCGGTATTGGCGGTGATATTTCAATATTCGCTTCAGTGGGTATGTAGGTCAGGCAAGTCCGTTCGTCTGGATTCCGGCACTAACGGCTCTCGAAATAAGATGTGGAACTAGCTGGATGGACCACTCGTAAATAGTTAGGGTTGAAGAAATTCCGATGAGATCTTCTAGTAGTTATATTCGAAATTTTGATAGGTTCGCTCTCCGTGTTTGCCTCTCGAGACTCCCCGAGAACGTCGAGTGGTTTTCGCAAAATATGATAGTTGAATGAACCCATTTTGAATACAGAAGTATATTGCGTTGCGAAAAGTACTAGTAGAATTTTTTGTTTTAAAATGGCTTCATTCGTAGCTTCTACCACTTACAAGGTACTTGAATATTTAGTAACAGTAACACTAAGGAATATAGTAACATTCATTATTGTTGCTGTTACTAAAATTCTCGATTAAGAATACGCAGGAGCGTTTAACTTAAAAACCATATATTATTTATGAAGGAACTGGAGGAAGGAATTATTTTGTTTAAACAAACCACAGGGTCTTTCCAATTCAAGCACTCATCCATGGTAATCCCCAAAACGCGATTTGCTGTTACAATTTAAAAACAGAGACCCTCTTGTTTCATGGTACATGTTAAGAACGCAACATTTTATTTACTTTGGGCTGTAGATTAATAATTTTATTTGTTTTATTTTGTAAATACAATATTTTATTTGTCTTATTTTATGTAAATTCCTATATTTCATATATTAATATTATATTCGTTTAAGTTTTAATGCAAAAATGGATTTCGTTTTTTTTATAATATATAAATATTGCAAAATCTGCAAAGCACAAATTAAGAAATCACTCTATGCCACTGGCACATGAATTAGAAATCCGCGGGTGAGCGCTGGATAAAGATTCAGCGCAGAGAAGGAAACCATGTTACGAAAACGCATGTCTTCGGCGGAGCACAGGCGTTATGAATACGACTGCCATTCGTTGCTCCTCGTCTATCTACCTACATACAGCGTTTAGGCATCGCATATTTGGTACCCGTTTTTGTCACTTTTGTACGGTACGGTGGCACGGAGTAATAGATACTATAAGTGGTATAGTAAAGAAATACAGGAAATAGTCTGGGTAATGTTTATATCCTTAGCGTGGTTTTAATACAAACTGTTTGAAAATAATCCAACAGTTACGAAAAGATCACATTTAATTCGTTTTTCTGTGTATCGTGTGGTCCAGATTGAAAGTTTCACTTAAGTTTAAAAAATATTAACGTATTTACCCTCATCTAAGTGCTCAAAATTTCGTTTAAACTGTCATCTCGCAGGAAGACTGCAAATTCACAATAACATCATTCTTTTTTACAAAAAATGAAGACCTTTGTAGTACTGTGATGGATTTCGTTATTCAAAATAGTTTGTAAATCTATTTCAATTTGACAGTCTTGATATTTCAATTGGCTTGCTTTGATGGCAGCAGCTCCTTTTCTATTAAGCTATAACGTTAAGGACCAGAGTGGTTGAAAATGTTGAAAATAATCCAACATAGCATCCGACCACAATCCTTATCAGGTCAAAACTGGCTGTGAGGATTTTGGGATATTGGGACACTCTTCATGAAATTGCAGAATTCATTTGGGAGATTTAGCAAATAATACTTTTAGTTCACTTATATCTGGATAACAGTGGCGAATAGTCTCGGCTATCAGATTTAACGCAAGCAGTATATACATGTTATACAACAAATTAGAGGAAGTAGGTTTAAGTAAGCGGCCGGTCCGCCACAAGCATACCTGACCTGCTATCGTTGACAAACATTAACACTTCTGTTGCCGAATCTTCGATTATTTGTAAAATCACTAATATCACAATTTTAATGGTTTCACTAGTACAATGTACGGGTAGCGATCCACTTGATTTTAATATTTGAAAATATATTCTCCATTCTTTTCCACACAGATAGTAAATAATTTCGCAATGGTAAACAACGCATAAGTATCGGCAACCTCCGCACCACACAAGTTTAATTAATCCGGGACGGTCGTTTCGAGGACACGAATGGTCCTCATCATCAATCGGTAACCGAATTTCGCAATGTTGATTCATATAGCAATGTTCAGTAGGAGTTATATTTATCCCTATGTTAATGAAACTTCTTTTTGGATGTTATTAAATGAAATGTTACAAACACTCATCGTAATTATTAAATCCATCACAAATTCGGGATAGGGCCTTTAACTGCGCGTTTACCATCTGCGGTTTGCGTTTTTAATAAATTTTTCGCATGGCAAATCAATAAATCCCTGTTACCTCGCACAAGGTTCGTCGTATTTGAAGTTTGGGTATTTTGAAATAAATTTGTTATTTATTCGCTCATATTTACGGCAACGTCGAAAGAACCGAAAAGATATCGGCAGACTAATAGTCTTTTTGCGGTCGTGAAGTCTCTCCCTTGTTAGGTATGCGCGTAATAAGTTAATTAACATTTATTACGGACGTTATGATAACTCATACTGCCCATGGTATTATCGGAATATCATCGCGCCTTTACACGTTCGTTATCTGCCACCGGTTTTGCGAACCTTACTTATGACGCTAGGGCCACCGGTCTTATATGTATGTACACTGCCGTTCAGTGAAGTTCGGTCATACAATAAAAATCTATTATATCACACTGTATACAATTATTAATACATAAAATTAGAAAAATATTAAGCATACACTCTTTTCTGAGGGGTTAAAGCCATAAATTATTATGTAAAGTAGAAATATTGCGACAACTACAATAAAGTCCCTTTTATTATCATTCCAAGAATTTCTCGGAAGTACCGATCTTTTGAAACGGGTCGTTTGGGGATTATTGACGAACAATACATTTAGCAAATATACCGCAGCATCACTGTTGTTTATTTATCACAGGCGTAAAGATATAAATTTGCTTCATTTTACTGTTAAACGTGTGTTGGTGTGCATCTGTCGTTTTTGCGCGAAAGTTTTAAGAAAATTTACTTCAAAATGGCACGTGGCAAGCCTACCAGTGTAGAAAAACGTTCACGCACTATTACGCTGTTTGAAGAAGGATATTCGGGGCGACAAATTGCTGAAAAAATAAATATGAGAAATTCAACAGTAAATGACATCATAAAGCGATATCGGACAACTGGAACTATAGAAAATCGTGTTCGTCCTGGAGCATCTAGGAAAACAACAAAAGCTGAAGATTTGAGAATTGTATTATTAAGCAAACGCAATAGAAAATTAACGGCGCCACAAATAGCAGCCGAAGTCAATCGCGGCCGTGAAAAACAAGTTTCGGCGAGTACGGTAAAACGTCGACTTCAACAAGCGGACAATAATTGGCATATCGCTTCCCGTTCAGTTGTCTCATTGGCATATTAAGTACTTCTTCGAAAACTTACAAAAATTACCAGGCCACCACCCCTTACCTCAGAACGGTAGCTAAATAAAATTAAAAAAAATATAAATAAAAATAAAAAAAACTAAATGATTTAAAAGGCAAAGTGTAGGAATACAAGAAGAAATAACACTGGAGAACGCACCTCTAACATTCACTCGAATTTTTTATAAACAGACTCTACTCTATCGGGATGTTAACGGACATCATTTTAAACCCTTTTCGCTTATTATTCAAAGACACTTAAAATATCAACCAAATAATTTTCAATAGCATATGACGTTTATGCCTTTTAGTTACTCTGCTGATGACTGATGCCGTAGGATCTATACTTAGCTAATGAATGAAAATTCATCTCAGTATTATAATCCATTACTCCCTTGTAGAATGAATACTAATGTTCCATTAAATAATTCCGTAGCATTACATCGTTCGACGTGAACTGTGTGTTTAGCTTTATACCTATATCACAAATGACAGGGCTTTAATAAAATTATAATTAGAGCTATAATGAATAGTACAGACCTAATTTTCGGAATTACGTCGAATTAAAGTTTAAAGCCGCGGCTGTATAGTTATAGTGAGAGAGGTCTTAAATCACTACGTGACCAATAATAATTTCTGTCATCATTTAGACGACGCGAAATTAACACTATAAATTACCGACTTAATTAAATATACTCTTTTTCTGTTTGCATATAGTATCCTTTAAGGCATCGCTTTGTATTACTTTGAAACAATTAAGAATTGCCAATAAGGAAAGAAAAAACGAAGCCGCAACCGAGGATCGCCTGCTTTGCGCAGCTTGAGTTTTTCCATCAGACGCGAGTGGTTATTAAAATTCTATTAAAAAGGATCCTTCTGAAATTATTCACTATCTCTTCTCCTTCTTCTCTTGAGAATTCATTCCGCTTTTATTAAATTTATCGTTTTCTTATTAAAGTCTCTAATTGATCGTGTTCCTAATTAATTTTCTTTTTAATAATTCTTCAAATACCTAAACAAAAGTGCAATTTCTTTTCATAATGAAAGACCTGATGGAGATGGCCGGATTTATTAGACGTTTGCTTCTTCTTTTTTGCCCATTGAATGTGCGGTAAAAATTAAGACGATAAGGGGATATTGAGGTGATTGACGAACCAATTATAAATTATAGCAAAAGAACGGTAGGTATTAAAAAAAACTCGAAAAAGTGCTATTAATACATACAGTATTGTCTTACTGGTTTTAATCATTTGGTCTAATACCCTACTGTGGTTGTAGAAATTACCCAATTCTCTTTGCTGTTGAACCCATAGCAAAAACGTTGAAAGAAACATACATTGAGCTCTTCGAATGTTGTTGGTATCAACAATGTACAAAAATTTGCTTGCAAAATCATTGGTTAATTGAAAATGAATGGAAAAAGAGTTTTCTCTCTAAAACAAAATTAACCTGCTAAGAATTGTTGGACCACTGAGCCTATTTCAAAACGCTGCAGTATATCAAGTCAAAATAACAGTATTGCTGGAGTGTATCAAAAGCAACTGTTGTAATCTACTCAGATGGTCTTGACTAACACTGGACTCCGCACAAGAAGAGTGGAAACATGTGTGAAACTATTTACTTCGGGACTCTGAATACACTGGTTGGCCATACGAAGGTATCCCTAGGCTAGACAGCCACGTTTCAGAAAAAGCCGCAAGCTTTTTCTGTAGAAATACTTATTATTATGTAATAGGCGATTCAGATGACCAAATCAAGGGTGACAAGCTGGCCTAAGCTACGTAAGGCAAGCAGCCCCAAACAAACGAACTGTCAATCATTATATAAAGGAGCAGGGCATGACATCAAAATATTTAGCCGGCTGATAAACTGGAAAGTCCGGTGAAGTTTTTTGGTAAATATTTTATGCTACTAAAGTACACTGCACTACTTGTTTAGGAAATCCGCGAATACCAGAAACATTTCTTTTTTAATCTGAAACAGGGGTTCCCTGTTGATTTTAATTAATATGATGTATGTAATATTGATGACGATATGGCTGCGTTTGATGTTTTTGTTAAATATTTGACCCAAATTTGCCTAAATCATCGAACCTCAGGGGTGAGGGGGGGACCGGGGCAGACACCGTTGGAATTCTCCGATCTAGAACAACATTAACTATCAAAAATACATTCGAATGCTAGGTTAACTATTCGGGCTCAAAATTGTTTGAAGACGTAAATGTCAGTATTTTTTGTGTACTGTTGTCATGATTACCAAACAATATTAACACCAAAAATCATTCGGATGCGATACCCAAATGCAGAACTTGTTTCTATTTGAAAAATATCATGATTTCATATTTAGTTCTCGATCTGATAACATCGACTTCATGCTTTTTTGATAGTCCTAATTTAATCAATTTCAATAATTTTAAAATTTAGGAAGACCCTGTAAAAACTGAATATACCAACGAGAAGAAAATAATTTTTTGCCGTACTTCTCTTAAAACAATCTTGACATTTATTTCGTTAGCCCGTTACGGTAAAGTAACGTTTATTTTGGGATCTATATTAGAAAGTAGGCCGGCAAAAATAATTTCGTTTAACAGTCAGACAAGTGACAAGAAATAATTTCGAAGCGCTCACGCTCGGGTTTCGCTAAAAGGAAAGTTGAATATCGTGGAAAAAGTTCCCAGGTTACATCGTCGAAAGGGAGAAATAAAATTTTCCTTTTAACACACTCGCCGGACCCGAAACCAGGTTTAAACATTTTCATTTGTAAAGCACAAGGCGAAGAACCCAGCGCGACATTCCTCAAATTAAATTATTGCCGAACAAAAGCGTCTTCCTATTACTACCATTTCACATCGCAAGCTGTACACCTTAAACGATTTCTGTCGTAATATGAGGTGCAGGTCCAAAATTCAATTACTCGCTTTACAGACGTAGGTCTACATAAATAGTTAGTTTTAGTAGTACAAAATTCCTAATTTACTTACGTTTCAAGTTGGTAGTAGAAACGTTAATATAAAACTGGAATAGTCTGCATAAAGGAATTGAATCGAAGTATTTTATTTTTGTTTATTTAGCTGTTGTTTGTTCTCGTTCGCGACGAGCAGTGGCTGTAGGAGATGAAGCAAACGAGAGAGCGTGGACAGGAGAAAATCGAATCTTTATTCATGCCCTTGCGTTTACGTCATCATCCACTGCTAGTGATGACTAGGTACGTGGCAACCGCCAAAATTTTCCGGCATCACATTCACCCAGGTATCGCAGCGGATTAAAATCTTACTTTAACTTTGGAAAAGATAAAAATAGATTTTACTTTAGCTGTCACTGGTTCATCATATCAGAAGTCACAAAAACTGAGTAGCACGTTGTTATTAAATTCAGCATCAAAACATCAAAGATTGGCTGGATTGAGTGTATGAGGAAAATGTGCTCTTATATTCTGTAGTAAAGAATTGGTCAAACCAGTTTGGAAGGGGACAGGAATTCTTGGAAGACAACGCGAGAAGAGGACGAGCGGTGGAAATAATTACGGACATTGGCTTTATAGGCAATTGATCCTTGAAATGAAAATGAAATATCAAACATGTCGGGGTTCTCTGATACAAATGTTCGCCGAATCGTCCACGATCATTTAGATATGAATAAAAAAGTTATCCTCCAAGCGCCAGCATCATGTTGAATGTATTCGATCTCTGTGAAGAAAACCCTGTGGACGTGTTGAAGATATTTGTCAGAGAGGGGATGAATCTATGGTTCCCTACCATGAATCTTTGTCCAAAAGGGACCCAATGAAATGAAGGTCAAAGAAAAAGCCGCCGCCAGGAATTTTTAACGGTATTGGCTACGATTTTTTTTTTGGATTGTTGCGGTGTTCTTATAAACCTAAAAGAAAACATTACAGTCAACGTTTGTTGTATGATAATGCATCCAAGCGCACTGCTGGACTTGCACAAACCGCAATTCTTGCGTGCAGCTTCGAAGAAATCGACCACCCTCCTGCCAGATATGGCTTCCTGTGACTATTACCGTTACGAAGAGGTGAAGGCTGCAGTTCGGGCACATTTTGAAGACAAAGTGTATTTTTTGGACGTACTGAATTGCTGCTAGTGCATTGTGCATTGAAAAAGGCCGAGGATTTTTGTCCTTGCCAACTTGTTTTAGAAATAATTATTAAGTTAATACAAAAATTAATTGAAAAAGTGTATTAAACTCGCTATATATTCTGTTTTAAGACTGTATTTGTATTACCGAAATAACTAATAAAAAATAATGCTAAAATAGCTTCCTCGTGGTATCGATAGAATTATTTAGGGCAAAAGCAATGCAAGGAGGGAAAAAAGCAACCTATACGCGGATATATTTCTGCCTACCCGGCGTCATCAGCATGGTTCCGAGAGTGTTTTTACTCGACCTTGTACCGCGTTTGTCTCACAGTTAATACTACAATATTCAAAACGACGATCCTGACATCTCTTGGTGACCTTTAGTCCCAAGAACTAGCGAAAGGACCGGGCTACAATTTTATATCTACTATAAATATTTTAATCAATGCGTTACGAATGTATGGAATCTTATGAAAACATGTTTTTTTTTTATTGTAGCAACCTACTTTGCTTTAATGTAATTTTAATAAAATATAATTAATTCTTTTTTTATTGATAAATACTGATAAAATGTGAATTTGTAAATATATTGATAAAAATCTGTAAAAAAAAAACTCAGAGGTGTTTATTTTTTATTCTAATTTTAAGTGTATTTTGTTATATATAGTGGTCCATATTTTTATTTATCACTCGAATGCTTAATAAGTAAGTAATTTTATTATTTTTTTTATTAGTTATAGTTTATTATTTAATTAAATTAAGAAAAACGAATCAGAAATTTCAACTTTTTTTAATGGAAAAGGATAAATAAAAAATTCGGATTAATAAAGTATCAATATTACCTACAGGATTGAACCTAGAATATTTGCTTGCTAAAAAGTATAAGCAAATTGGCAACGTCGAACAAGCAGATCTCATAATTTCTTCGTGAATTTTTAATGTCGTGCAACGGAACTTATAAAATCTTTCCTATATACTTATATAGGATCATCAAAAACTCTAAGCTCTAATCTCGAATTCAAGTTTTTTAATGTCGAAAAAGCTAACCAGAAAAGCATGGCAGTAAACATGTACCCTATCTGGTTTACGGTCATCAATATTCCCAGTTTAGGACTTATTAATGGATGGAGGTGAGATAAGAAAGCTTCCACTAATAGGTTAATTTGAGGCCGGTCCAGCAACCCCCTACTCTAGGGATCCATACCGTTGTTATAGCAACGAAGCTCGCGTCGAGGTCATTGCTCACGATGGGAGTTTCGTAAAAACAACATTGGAAAAATGCTTTATGCAAATTTAACATTATTTTACTTTGGCGTTGATTGAAAAGGAAATTATAAAAGTTGAATCGATTTTTTTTCGACAGCGAAATAAATTACATCTTTGCAAAGAAGAAAAGGGAAAGTAGAAAAAATATTCTTAAAATAATAGAATTATAAATAGTAAACTACATCTAACAACTGTGATACTAAACGTATCGTGTATTTAACACTTTACCGAGCGAGACTTGTTGTTAAACTTTATTGTTCGTTCGCGGAGCATGAAACACTGGAATTCATCAACATCAAAGAATATAGTTAGTATGAAGATATTTTCGAAATAATATGCTTTTAACCGTCTACCACGCAGCAGCTAACATGGAAAAAACGCAAAATGAAAAAAGCACATCCCTTTATCCTTGTTTCGCCTATCTCTCGCGTTTTCGCCTGTTTGTGCTTATTCCATTTGTTCTCCTCTGTGAAGTGTTCCAGCATTTTATTTTGTGAACGCAAATATCGTATAACTTTGTTTTGAACTTTAGTAAATCAATAACGTTGTAATGATTGTTAAACCACTAAAATAGATTGTGATATGCAACGTATGTACATAGGTACTACGCTTTACATACCAACCATTGGCATTGGCAAAGACATTGTAGATGGAGGGAACAAGGCGAATGAGTGACATACAAAGGATAGCCACGTGTACCGCGAGAGCCATAAAGACCACCCTGGCAGCTGGTACGTATTCAACGAGAGGCTAGGCTAACAAACTAATGAATTCCCACAATTAGATCGCATGGTGCAGATCACCAGAAGCCAGAAGGAATTGAAGGTGGACGCGATAACGAACAGGCCCACTGACGATATCAGTCCCAAACCAGATAAAGAATAGAAAGAAGACCCTCCCACTAAAGCCGAATTTATCTGGTACACAGAGACTACCTACTTAGACGAAAAATAGTTAGCCTAACTCAAAAAGCCGCATGTACTGCAAGCCGAAATAGCGCAGCAGTACTAAAAGAACTGTGGATGACCATGGTTTAGGCACTAGAACACGAGGGTCATCGAGAGAATGTCAAAGCAGACGAATTAACCCAAGTAAGCTCGTCAACTGCTAACAAAAATCCAATAAACTCAAGACTGGTGAAAGAATATTCCATGTCAAAGGTAGGCTAAGCAATTTCTGATTGCATAGAGCCCTAGCCCTAAATTAACAGCAGACCTACTAGGCAGGGACACAAGGTCTGCTAACATGATATTGTTTGCTCAAGAAGCACATGGGCAACCTCGGCTTGCCAGAGAAAACAACATGTAGATTATGTCAGGCAGAAAAGAAGATTGGCCACTGGCAGGAATACTCTCAGAAATGAGCTCGAAGTATCCAAAAGCCGAAGCCTACATAGATAGATGACTTGCAAAGCTGCTAGGTCTGGTAAGAAAGGTAAAGTTAACGTAATTAGTGTAATGGTAAACGAACCACAATAGGTCTGAAAAAGTTGCAGTGGAATAGGTCAAGAATCACCTCATGGACTAATCTAATCTAGTCTACGGTAAATTGAAGACTAAAGAAGAGATGATAAGCATGTAGATCAAGATAAACTCATTACATTATTAACTAAAAATAATTAAATGCATATGTTACTAAGCAGTTGTATTCTTGGCTATTCGTATATCTTCAAAATTAAGCAGCATTGAAATCTGGTAAGTCTGTTATTAAACGACGCAAAAGCTCTTATTTTGCTTAAACCGCATCAAGATGGCTTTGAAAATGTTCATTCGAATCCTGAGTGAGCAACCGCAGCATTCAACGCGCGGTTTGCTTTGTCATAGCCAATTCTTCAACCAGTATATGACAAACACGTTCTTTCGAGTTGCTCACAGCCTCTAAACTTATTCGATGGTCGTGTAGTACCATTTGGGCAGCTTTTCTGATGTTATAGTGGTTGCAATTTTTGGCCATCCATCGTTAAGCAAACTGGTTACGACCATGTTTAAATTCGACTCCCCAAAATTTCACTGTCGCAAATTATGGTGCATTACCTTTTAAATGCAAGAATTTAATGACGATCCGATATTCTCTATTTTTCTTTTTTTTACGACCGACATAAACGGCTGCTAAGCAACTACTGAGCGTCCAACAAGGCTGAAATTTTTAAAAATATATCTCAAGGCACCCGCAATTATATTACTAGAATAGCATTGACAAATAACGCCATTTTCATATTGGCGCTCGAATTTTTTCAGACTACCCTCGTTAAAGGGGTGGCACATAGTACAATGTAATATATCTATGTGATTTTGAATGGAACAATAACACCATGAAAACGAATTTCCCATGTGTTGCCTTTAGCTACTGTAAAAGTTAATTCTAGACTTGTTTATAAAGGCATTGTAATCAAATCGCCAATGAAAGTGTTTGCACTGACGCAAACATATTTGACCAGGAATAAATTTGAGTCAACATCGGGGAATTTCGGGGAACAGTAAATGGTTGACAGCAACGTATACGGTATATATTCGATTTGCAGATTATGCATAACCTCTCAGCAAGCAATGGCGCAACAACAATATTAGCAGTAGCAGGTGCAGCGCGAATTTTGGTTCCTGAATATTTATGCGACGACTTATTGGATGAAACAACAACGGACGCGGCGCGGCGGCAGTATTAACACCTAAAACCCGCGATATTTAAGGGCGCATCGAGTAAGAACCTCGCGGCAATATATCACTGACAGCGTTGACAAAAACGGGTGTTAATTTTGACATTACGTTAGACACTCGAATTCCCCGCGGGATTTGCGAAAATGGTTGCTTTGTTGTGAATAATGACGGTGACGGGGATTGAAGAAACATTTTTGGAGGTCCTTTGCGGAACGAACGTTTCAGTCGATTTCTCGGCCTCGATTTTCCGCCAGGGAAGCGTTACTGTTGATAACTTAATCATTCCGCAAGACGCTGTTATTGTTCTCGTCGGCATTAATCAACTTTCGGGAAAACTTCCGAATAGTTATGCGTCAAAATATAGACTGGAAAGTGCTCGTTTAACGCTGTGTCGTAATAATAATAATATTCTTTAAAAATGGTGTACCAGACAAAACAATTTACATGTACGTCATACAAATAATTGAATGTTGTATTCACAGAGAAAATAGAGAAAAAAGAAATATATTGGATATCCGCTCGAAATATTTATGTATTGATGCTACTCGAAAAATGCAAAAGCAAGTAAATAAACTAATAAAGCGTTGCAGCAAATAAACGTAAAATACACAATACACGCGCCCCAAGAATTTATGGACTACCTAAAATCCATAAAAAAATATATAATTACGATTACACAAAGCATCATCATTGTTAATTTTATTCCAAAAATAAGTTATAATTAATTAATTAGTTAAATGGATTAACTAATTCAAAATTTTTATATGTACATCTAATACTGTGTCCCAGATAAATTGGAAATGTAAATATCAGATTTCCCTCCAGTGTTATCTGCGCAGATTACACCGCTATCGCAACGTATTTCCATGTAAAACGAATCATGCACGAACGCCTCCTTTTGGTATGTAAAATTAACTTCATTACGCACCTGCATACACAAATACAAGAAAACGAGATTTGAATAATTTACAATTCATAAAGCATAGGCAAACAACCTCAAGGAGAAATTCAGATAGTCCTGGCAGGCCTTGCTCGCCCATAACCATCTCTTAACCTTGAGCGCACATTATACGATCCTTCGAACATACACATATGTACATCCATACCGGAAAACTAAACAACGTTCGAATTCTAACCAAGCACCTATAAGCAAGCGAACATTAATGCGGATTTTATTGCGACGCAGTTTCTTCCTAATTAGACGGAGAAAGCCAGTAATTGTTTTTGTATGAAGGGGGGTTTTAGTGATTTATTTCCCCAGTTTTTCCCTACTTTCTGCTCTGAAAAAGGAGTAAGGAAGAAGTGCAATTATACGAAGGGAAATAAATGTCGCAGATGAAAAATTTATGATTCCGTAATGAATTTTTAAAATTGCCGTTATTTAGATAAGCAATTAAATTTATCCTCAGTTAGAGTATGCACCAGTATTAAAGATACTCTAGGGCGAATAAGCGCGTGATAACATCGGGCGGTAGCAGGTAGTGAAGGTACTTCAGAAAACAAGAAATAACGAAGTGAGGGAGATCAAATATTAAAATGCATCAAGCGCGACCACCACATTAATAATCGAACTTCAGAATCATTGAGAACTTGTTTATATTATTTATAAAATTAGGAATGGTAATAGTACAAAAATAATAAAACATAAATCCAGTAAATAGTTTTTTTGTAACCTCTAACACCGGGGGGGAAGTGTAAATTCGGGGCAAATGGAACTAAGTCTTATAGTAATCTATTTTGATCACCTTATGCGAGCGCCATTATGCGGTAACCAATGTTGTGCGTTATCACTCACAACATCTGTATTTTCAAAAGCATTGACGGTTTTAATAAGTAAGTAATATCTGATTGCACTAGTTCGTATCACGCATTATCGGAGGTAGACATGTGATATGAGAACTGCTAAAGATTGTTTAGGTTACACTTGCTCCGCACAAAAGTCGTTTCGGGGTAAATAGATCGTGAGTTTCTCTTGTCCCGGTATAGGTTCCACTTAACCCTATTTCTTCAATTATCAATGAAAATATAGCTTGCACATACTTACCTACTCGGTCCGAAAATATAACCGCTTACCATCATCTTCAGAGGACGATTGAATAATAGCAATAGATTCCGTAAAGGCGGGGATTTTAACATTGTACAAGGCTTCACAAGTGTTTAGAATTCCTAAGGGAAATCTATATAAACACATAAAGTATCAGAGGGGTGTAAAAGACCCTTCGTTGAGCAGACTGCCAGTTCTTCCTCGAAAAATTGGGCAAAACATTACAAATTGTCTATTAACGCTAAAAAAGATGATGTTTTGATCTGTCAAAGAAGAAAGTTATTCAAGTCATAGGAGCGTACGTTAAACAAAATAATTTTGTGAGTTCTTTTAAGAACGTAATTCCTGAGGATGATTATTTTCTGAGACTCAAGAAAGAATTTAATTTAAGTCAAGACAAACCTCAAAGTGTTGAAGTAGCCCGAAAACATAGCATGGACCCCTTTATAATTGCAGAATACTGTGAACTTTTTAAAAAGTGCCGGAAAATATTCCCACTTCTCACATTTATAACATTCCTTCCAGAATTAAAATAGTAGGTAAAAAAGGCACAGCTGCCCATCAAGCAACTAGTGGCCCTTGAAAAGAAATTATAACTGTGTTGTTTGGTACAAATACTAGGGGAAGAGATTGTCACTGCGGTTGTTTTCAAGGGTCAGAACGTCTAGGAGTCTTGGTTGGCTGCACCAGAAGATGAAGGAACCAGGAACGATGGATAGAAGCAGACACGTTCCAGACATTTTTTTTTTACAGTTTATTGAAACATATTGGGTCCGTTGTACTAAATTATGATAGCCACAGTTCGCATGTTGGTATTTTGCTTGTAGATAAGCCGAAGGAAAATCATGTGGTTGTGAGAAAGTTAGCCTATATTCCAACCACATTCTTCAACCTATAGACTTCAGTGTATTTAAACCATTTAAATTGTTGTAACATGAAGAACTAATAAAACGGCAAAGAATTAAATGGACAAAGAGTATGTTTGCCACAACTGTACTGAAGATGTGGAGAAATAACATTCCACCATTAGTAAAAATGGATTTGCAAAATCTGACATTTATCCATTTGATAATAAAGTTGTTCCAAGGGAAAAATTTGAACCCAACGCATGCTGCAACAGATGCTGTCTTTCGAAACAAAATAATCTGCCTAATTCGGACACTGTAAAGAGTTTAGGTGGATCTGGAACAACCACATCGGATATTGTGACACTTGCACCTAACTTTGTTTCTGAGAAAATATCATTTGAACCTTACCTATTTTTAGAAATATGCGTCACGGGAAGAAGAAGAGTATCTATCGGAGTGGAGGTTATAATCTCTTCAGAAGCTATTGCAAAGTTGAAATATGAAATAAAAGAAACAAAGAGTAGAAAGCGAAGTCCCGAAGGAATACAGGAAGTGGAAAAACACGAGAATTTGTAAGAATGCGGCACAAATTGTGAATAATAGAAACCAAACTATTGGCTGAAGCTTTACAATCAATGCTAATTCACTAATTCAAGAGAGGTGAATTTGTGTGTGTGAGAAGACGCGTCAATTGCTGCAATTATTGTCTTCATCACCAACCGAAAATCCAACATTAGATATATTCGTATCTTTAACTGGTAACACTGCTACAGTCCCTTCTGATCTAACCCTTCGGACGCAGAGACTACTATGACAGACTAGTTTCTCTTTTAGAAGGTGTACACTGTGAGATGCGAAGAATTCAACGAAACTTTTAATGAGGTTAGGAAAATGAAGAAGTCATACGACATACACATTATTTGATGTGTTTAGTTATCATGGGAAAATAAAATATATTCAAAATTGCAATATTTTGCAACATTACTCGAACCCGCGATTTCGTCAAGAGACTAGACAGGCACTGATTGAAGTCGTCTCCGGATTTACGAATTCCCACCATACCAACATACTTCTATTTGCGCATAGTTCACATGGAAAATTTCCAACGTCGGTGTGAAATACATCGGCAGTTTACGGGTTAAACATTTAACATTTCTGATTTATTACGTTTCTTGGAATTAAGCTATCAAGTAGTAAGAAATACTTTGTGCTGTCATAAGAGAAATGCACATTATAAATTTACTGGGCAAGAAATATAAAACGAAATAATAGAAATAAGGGTATAAGAGAGTTTACTTGTCGCTCCTTCGGCAGAAATAATGGGAAGGATATTATTAATTAATTGAAAAGGATGCAATAAACACCCTCAAACAAAGAGCTCTTCTCCAGCAAAAACTAAGACCATTTTGTCAGTTAAGAATCTGCGCCCTGCTCTGAATAATTCAAAAACTACACTTAAAGGCTTTCATGTCGAAAGTTTCGGCTATCAGACCTTGAATCAAACAGAAGAAGAATCCTTCTCAAATCTCGACCAAGGACTTGTCAAAGGTTTCTACTCACGCACCCCTACGAAATTAGAGAAACTTAGATCATTTATAACGGCTATCGCTGTTTGTCTAAAGTTTCTGTATCAATTATAATCGCAGCCAAGACGGCATCAGTAATAATCCGTGACGGTGGCGGCTCGAACTGGAAGGCGTGGGCGACAGGACGAGCCGATGTTGGGGAGCTGAGACGACGCAATTGCCCGTGCTTATTCATTTCCAGTGCCTGTCTTTCGTTCACTCGCCGCGGCAACAAGAAAACGCGCACCCTGCAAGCTCAACCCTAATGCGAGATTAATTAGTTGCTTTAGTCAATGCCAAGCTCTTATATATCAGGGGATTACGGTTGACAAGGCCAACGTGCGGCCCTGAAGTGCTTGCGTTTTACACTTAACGGGTGTCCAGGACGACAGAGCGGCGTCCATAAAAAAATACCCATTTTAAATTCTGACAAATTGTAAGCGATGCAGTTGAAGGTGAAGGTGGAACCGCTTGAAAAATATACGGTGTAATGCCAACAGCGTGCAAAATTGATATTGTAAAAAAGGAGGTTGTAAACGCATAAGAAAAAATTGGTAGAAACGCAATTATTTATATAGCTTACATTAATTAAAAGGAAAAAACGGTTCTTAGCAATAATCATAGTCATCATCAGTTGGGAATGGAGAGTGTAATAACAAAGTTGACGGTTCACGGTTACTTAAAAGCTAGCTAACCCACTGTTGAGTTAAACTTGTTTAAATAGTCTACAATTCGACTACAATTAATTATAGCAATGGGGTAGTATGACAAACAATACAAAAGTATAGGCACACTCCGCACCACAGAAGTTTAATTAATTGATCCAGGACAGCTGTTTCGTGGATACGTCGATCCTCATTTTCAACCGTAGACCGAATGATGTGAGAAAGAAAGGCCAAGAGAAAAGAAAAGACTATAGACTATGAGAAATTAGAAGGTACGGCAATCAGCAACCATCCATTTCCTCTCGTAGCCAACTTGTTCATGATTAAATTTGTAGCGCGTATGAGAAACGACGCCACATATTTTCCTAGAATTTGGCTTAGGTATGTAGATGATACCTTCGCTGTCTTTGATACTAGGAAAAGTATTATTCCGGATTTCCTCGCAATACTTAGTTCAAAATTAGAAACAATTAAATTCACAGGAAGAAGAAGTGAACAATCAACTTCTGTAGCTGAATAGTTTAGTAACTAGAAACAATCTTGGCAATCCGAAAGATAAACCGGACATGAAGGAAAGATCAGGAATTTATAAAATTGCATGCAGTGAGAGTGACAGAACGATAGACACCAAATCCAAGGAACACATCAGACCTTATCGGTTTGCTAGAATGTAACAGCCAATTGTAGCACAACACATAAACGAAACCGGACATAATATTAAATTGGGAAACCTGAAGTTGATTAAGAACGTAACTTCGCCGCGGGAATTAGACGCGTACGAAACGGTTTACATAAAAAGCAGCACGAATTCGATAAATAGAGAGAATGAACCGTTATATCCTTCTTAGTTCTGTTTGATATACTTGGTTAAAGTATTTATTAAAGTATGACACATGTTTTATGTTGCACGATGCAATGACAAGAAACTCTTTCGTCTATTTCTCCGTATGTTTCGCTTGTCTTAGTTTTGGGATGTGACAAAAGTACTTGTAAATAATATTTGAAAATGATGATCTTCGAAGCTTCAAAGCTGTCGTTTGCGAATTCGATTATATATCATCTGTTCACAAATTTTTGAAATAGTATTCAATGAGCTTTTGGGTCTGAAATTATCTTTTCAGTTGAACAAATGGTCTTCACAAAACGTACTGTTAGGCAATCTAGGTCTGCAAATTTTGTAGATACCCTTATATATTTTATTTTAGTAATTCATTCTGTATGAGTCCCTCACAATTAATACATGCAAGATGCACATCCTCAGGCCAAAATTTGATAATGCAGTAAAAAATTGTCAAACAGATTAGAAAGATTACCGGTAATTCTTGACGTTTTTTATCTATCCATTTAAAATTTTGAGCCCTGGTAGACACTTTCAGGCAAAAGTAAGTCTTGCACTTAGAAATTTAAAGGTTGGTCGAAAAAATTGGGCGAAAGTATTTCAATGTTTTGTGTGTGTTCCATATTTCTACAGAAATGCTATTTATATGCATTTCGTGGGTTTATATTATTAATTACACAGCTCAATGTAGTTTTAATTTGTGACAATTTGGTACTGATTAATTTTCTTTTCTGCCTGAAGATGTGTCTTGCATAACACGAAAGCGGTAACAAACTTTTTGGATTAACGGAAAATTCTGGTATTAACATATTTTGATCGCCTTGACAACAGTAAAGAAAACATACCTAGTCGGGTGGCATATCGTTTCCAACCCGACACTTGCCGGTTTTGGTCAAAGAAAACGAAAATGGCGGCAATGGTGTGGCATGCAGTAATTTGGAAATTTTAAATAAAAACCGGTTGCTTAATTTTACAATAAAAATTGTTGTGAGAAAAACGAAGTTCTATGGAACTGTAGATTATAGCACTATACCTAAAGGTATAGATAAAAAGCACGGCGAGTTTTTAAAAATAAACGAATGCTTAGTAATAAGTACACATCGTCTTCAATTCAATTTCAGATGTTATCCTCAAGAAGTACAGAAGTACATGAAAACTAATCCAATAACTCCGAGTGCCAATACACATTGGCACAATTTTGAGCAGATAAATTAACTCATTACCTTACTCCTACAAGGAGAACATGAAAAGAATGAAACACGCAATGCAACAGATCAATTCTTACGAAAACATATCGTATTATTATGAAATGTGATTCGTTTCTGTATGTTAAGGAGGAATTAAATATGAAATTATAACAGTTAAGCACAATAAATTTCTAAAATTACCTTCCCAAAATATGAAAATTAAATATAATCAAAGTATACGGACATATTCCTAAAGCTCTTAGGCAAATTTAATTTTCCCCAAAGATAAATCAGGACGAAGAAAGAAATGTCAATGTTGACCTCAAAAGTTGATATGTAAATGAAATAAGTTTTGAATATTGTTTGAGGAAGTTCGCTCCGAGAGTGGTCCCCTTCAAAACACTGATATAAGATTAACACGAAGTACACTTGAAATTGAAGTAAACCACCTTGAATTACTTTCCAAGTGTTCGTCTCGAAACTTTCTACTTTTCCGAGTATCTAATCCGACCATTTTCAATATTTACCATTGACTGGCATTTCTCGAACTAACTTCGAATATTAAATCGAAGAGACCGACTAACATACAGTAGAAAACTTAAATTACCATAAATGCTAGAAAAAAAAAATATCATTTTGGAGTTGTATTCCCTTCTAACAGCAATATACGACGTTATTAATGAATTATACCGATCAACAATATTATTGCCCCTAAGTATTGATTCACTACGTTACACTTTTCCATTCACTTTTATTCGCCAACTTCTTTCGCTTTCGTTCTTCTTTTTTTTTCTCACTCAACTAAATGCATTCTTGTCAATGTGTTCATGAGCGATGTTTCCGATTTCGACATTATTAGGTTGTATTTTAAAATCTAAATTTTAATTAGTAGTAAGTGAGACAGTGCAACTATTTAATGACTGGGTGAACTATTATCTTCATTTATAAGCTATATCTTTGTTTGCTTGAATAGCAAGATTAAGAATTTTTCGTGCCTGTGATGCTGTCCTGCAAGATCAAAAATTAAATTGCCAAAGCAGTTTATCAAAACCTTTTTTTCCAATATCAATTATTCGTATAAAAGGAACAATTTTGAAATATGGTGGGGAAAGAAATGGATTCATATCACCGTGTTACTAACGTGTAAAGTGTAACTATCTTTCTCGAGTGTAGGCTTTCACGACCGTAATCCATAGTAAAAATGGTTATGGTAAAAAAATAGTTAATATTTTACTTGACGTTTCGCTGATCATGCTGTCAGCTTCTTCAGAAGATTTCTAAAGGCTTATGTTGTTGTCTCTTTCTCCTCGTTATATATCCCATTTCTGTTCCGCTTTGCTGATCCATAACCGTTCCGCTTTACTGATCCATAACCGTTATGCTTTGCTGATCCATAACCGTTCCGCTTTGTTGATCCATAACCGTTCCGTTCCGCTGAATCACGTCGTTCGTTGTATGACGACTCCGTAGTTCTAACTTCCACATGTTGTTGATCTTGTATCCGTCTTCGCGATTGAAGTTGGTGTTCTTCATTATTTCTATCAATTCGTGTATTATCCTCGGGTAGTAGTGGCTGGTCCTGGCTAATACCTTAACGTCGCTGTAGGTTATGCGGTGGTCTCCTTGTTGATGCAGGTGTTCTGCTACTGCAGATTTTTCAATATGCCTAAGGCGTGCGTCTCTCTCGTGTTCTTTCACTCTGCATTGAATACTCCGTCCTGTTTGACCGATGTACCTAAGAGACAACAACACCAGTCTTTAGAAATCTTCTGAAGAAGCTGACAG
Source organism: Oryctes borbonicus (assembly GCA_902654985.2). Lineage (NCBI taxonomy): Eukaryota > Metazoa > Arthropoda > Insecta > Coleoptera > Scarabaeidae > Oryctes > Oryctes borbonicus. The sequence goes on along the minus strand of LR736860.1, from coordinate 11,838,599 downwards.
CATGGTCAGCGAAACGTCAAGTAAAATATTAACTACGCGACATCACCCGAAAGACATTTCTACTAGAGTATCTTTTCCGTTAGCAACGTGTTGTTAATGAGTAAAATGGCACAGTTCTTTACCGCTTTCTACATTATAAAATTACAGTTTTCTTTTCTATACAAACACAAAATTGTCTTAACCGGAGGAAAACTGCATGATTAAATCACAAACTAAAGTTTATATTTTGACAGAGATATGTCGTAAGCCCGATAATACCAAATATTGCTCCAAATCTGTAAATCCAACCTAGTATTTTTCTGTAATTAGCATGCTTTATTATATTGTGCGCTGTGAGATAAAATTGCTACCTGCTAACTAAAAATTATTTTCGAGTAAAATGTCAGTCGAGTAAAATGTCACCGTCGATATGCTCAAATTGAGATTGAATTCATTAAGAGAATTTTTGTGCTTGGACGGAGAAAACACTTTTCTGCACGTAGCAACCGCAGGCACAACAGAAAGCACATCTCTTCATTGCTAGTTTTTATATATCTTGTAATTTTGAGAAACTTTAAAGATCAATGTTTTTCGGAAATTCAGATGAGATTAAAATTATCTTAAAGTCGAAACATATGTCGAAGCTATAAATGTTGATGTAACATGATGCAACTGTAGTTAAGATTCTATGCTCTTTGATGAAATTTTACATCATCTACCTTACAAAGTGAAACTTTACTGCGAGTTTTAATAAAGACTGACCGAACGATTACCTAGTGATGAAATTTCATCACTAGGTAATCTTCTTACAAATTTCAGTGTAAGTTATTACACTGAAACTTGTAGGAGGATTTTACATTAATTTAGAAGTTATAGAGAAGAGAAAATGGAATACAAAAGAAGTAATTGTCCGTTTTCACAACTACCGTCATTGGCTGGAGTTATATTATCCTTCCACCACCCACGCTCCAAAGATAGCAGACCAGAAAAAGGAGTTTTATTCTAAAACTGGAGCTCTGAACCGCTAGGTGGGTCCCTCTAGCTTTGCTTCGAATAGATGGATAAACTGAAGTCACTAGATAAAATGTGCGCGCGGCGCTAATAACAGATAACCTTTGATACGATAGTTGTAACATTACTATATATAAACCACAAAGTGACACATTCCATAAAATCATATGGGATCATATGGGAGTATGTGCTTCCTCTTACTTAGACAGAAGGAACGGTAGTAGTATCGTTCGACAACGACAAACATGACTGAATTTCTTAGAAAACAAAACCACTTATTCCTATTGATTCTAAACTAAATTCGTATATTTTGTTGCTATCTTATTCCAGCCATTACTGACGGTAATGGTATATTCCATGAAATATACCGAACGATATTACAATTCAATTTATCTAGCAGGCGGTTTGCTATTCGCTCTAGAAACATTTCTCCCGTTCTGCTTTCCCGAACTGATTGAATTACATTACAACGACTTGGACTTTCATACGATAAGTGGAAAGTTGGAATTGTATTATTTAGTCTGTCAGAGAATACAAGTACAGACGTCATCGACGAAGTCCTCGTTTGTGCATCGTTTTCGGAACGAATGACAGTCATTATATAGCATGGACGGTTGAAGTGTTCTGAAACGAGGAAGGACGATATCGAACGGAAAATAGGCCGCGGAAAAAGTATCTTTCTCCCTCTAGATCGTAACGAGATTACATCCGAGCCTACAACGTTAATTAAACATCCAGCCTACATCCTTAATTCGGCGAAAACAAGTCCGAGCTTATTAGAATTTCCTCCGGTTTTCGCGGTACACAAAAGAAATGTACGATTGCGTTTTTTTTGTGCTTAAAGCGGAAGATCGTAATATTTTTGACAAGTGGTTTTATTGTATGTAGTATGCCTTTTTATTGTTCCCGAGGCTAACGTGATTATAAAAGGTGAAGTTTAAAGAAACAAATACTGAATCGCATATAATTATTGCGTTCACTTGTTTGTTTTTTTTCAGTAAAATTAATTGAAGGAAAACATCTTAAGTTTATGGGAATTTCTGGATTTTTGCGTTAAAATTATTTTTTAATATTCTACTGCTTATTACCAAATTAATTACATTCTTCTTATGAACGTTTAGTTTGGTTTCTGAATTCATACTGCATGTCATACAGTGGTCTAAAATGTATATTTAGCGTGAAAAAATTATCGGCGTACAAATAATAATGAAAAAAGCAAGGTAATACAATAAAATATTTAATGTTGATGTACAAAACAATCCAATAGGTGACGTCACACAAAAACTATTTTAAAGTAGTACAATTCTCAATAAAATTATACCGGACGTTAACAGATTACAAGGATGTAAGTCGAGAATGTCAATATGCATTCTATATCGCACTAGTGGCCATATTTTCAGCTTTGGTTTCATAAATCTCAATTTATGCATTGCATAAATTGAGCAAACTAACGGCTCTAAAAGGTACAAGTATAAATCAAAAATATAAAATTTGCGCGCAAATTCTAAAACGGAATATTTTTACTCGTTCGAATAATGCCTCCCAAAGGCACCATTACAAAATTGTAAAACTGTAACATGGCCCTACGGGGAATTCATCGATTCAATGATTTTGATATCATTTGCTATTCGTGTTAATGTAACTCGGAATTCGATTAAAGTTGCATTTTTATATGTAATTTTCCTACCGTGAACAATCCACGTTCTACGCTTTCAAAACAATCGTAATTTTTTTATCACCTTCCATTTTTTTTCGTGTATCGCCTTTTTAAATTTGCTTTACATAGCGCAATGTTTGAATAATAATTCTGTAATAAACGTTGAGGGAGAACTTCCCTTTCGTGAACATTTATTCATTTATGTATAGGAAACGTCGAAATACCGTTGGAGACCATTTAAGTGCAGGAGCTTTCGGTTTTCTTGTAGATGTTTTCGTCCTCGCCTAATGAAATTGTTTCTGCAATCAAGCATGGAAACATTTTTCCTTGTCTTCAGTGATTCGTCGTCTTTTCATATCTCTCTGCTTAATTTCTTCTAATGAAAAATAAATAATAAGCTTTTTTTCTATCCCCTGAAATAACTTAAATCGTGTTCTTTATTGTTTCTGCGGATTCTTTTAACTTTATGTTCTATTTTAAGTTGCATATTTAAATATTTAGTGACGTAAATTTTTTATAATCGTAAAAAAGTAATTCCCTAAGGAAAACTTCTTTACTTCGTATCTTATAATTCTTTCATAAAATCATGAGACTTACCAGTAAAACCGCGCATTTATACAATATAACAATGGAAGACCTTGGTGCAATAATGATCTATGTACGGAGAGCCTAGTTTTGAGGAAACTGCAAAAAGAAAATATTTCTTTCTACTTAAAATAAAATAAATAGTTTTCAAGTCAATATTTTACTCAGTTTTTTTATTATTAAAACTGTATTAGTCATGGATTAAATACGTATCTTTCTCGTGCTTTTGATACCTTAAACCACGTTATGCGACTGAGAAAAATGAGCTCTTTTGCTCTTAGCAAATCGTTACTTACGTTTCTGGATTCCTATCTCCACAATAGAAGTAACTTCGTATATTATAACGTGTTCAAATCAGCAGCTTTTCTATGGTCCTTGGGAATAAACCAAGGATCCAATCTTGGTCCACTATTATGTAATATTTTTATCAATGAATTAAGTAGGTATGCTGATGATACAAAAATATGCTATAAGATACTTAATCCCGCATGCTAAACGTCGTTCGCATTTATTGGACGAATAAAACTATTTGTGGATAATAATGTCTTTTCACATTACATATCTAAACGGGTTACAATATATAGTCCGTCTACAAAGCATCCGGAAAACAAAAAATACAGCTATAATTTTACGGTATATATTTTTATTACTTGAATAATAAAATCACAACAAATAATTCATCTCATTTACTAATACAATCTCCATTTAACTGTAAACACTTTACTGAACGTTCAGGTAATCCCGAAGCAAGGTCAACGCTATACTTTTCGGTGATAGTGGTCCAGGCTTGTAAAACTGACCGAATCAAATCTTTATTTCGTGGTGCTGCTCGTTCTACTTTAATTCTCATTAGTTCCCATATGTTTTCGATGGGACTAAGATCCGGGGAAGCTGCTGGCCATAGAATTTTGCCAAGTTTTGTTCTAGCATCCAAGCTTTAGTGTAGGCAGAAGTATGGCATCTTGCATTATCCTGTTGAAAACGCCATCCTTCGGGATATAAAGCACGAGCCGTTTCAAGAAGAATTTCACAATACTTTGCACTATTAACGGTGCCATCAATGATACAGAGAGGTGTAGCACCACGCTGAGAGATTGCTCCCCAAACCATTATTTTTGTGGGAAATTTGGAAATTTGAACGGTAACATTTTCTCTTGATAGGATTTTTAAATGATTTGCACCAAGCTGAAAACAACTTTCGTCAGATGTAAAAACATCACTAAAATTATCGTCTCGAAATCGTTGGCAACAATCTATTCTTCGTTGCTTTTGTAGAGGTGTCATTGCAGGGATTTTTTTTGGTTTCCTTGATAAGTAACCTTGTCTTCTCAATAAAATGCAGACAGTTTCTGGACACACTCTTATTTGACGTTAATTTCCAAATTGCAAAAGTCAATTGCACTAATTTTTTAACCTTTTGAACACCTTTTCTATACCAACTTTCTTCTTTCTACTTGCGACATTATTTCACAAATATTAAGCCTGTTGATAATCAACAATATTTGACAGCTGGTGTTGTTATATGATTTTTGCCATGGCCTACAGTCGGCACAACCTATTTGATGCATTACTTTTGTCTTAGGATGTAACAACAAAGAAATATATTAAAATTAAGAAAAACAATAAATTCCGGATATTTTCTAGACGGACAATATATATCTTAATACTGTTGTATATTTTCTACTTGCTACTCACATCACAGATGGCCCGACCTAATGGAAAGGTAAGTGTACGTTCTTCACACTCAACACGCCTCCTTACATTTGCCTTTTCATACATATTACTACAACTTATCTTACAAGTTATCTTTCCAGTAATTTTAACAATTCCCTGCATCTTATAAACTTGGCCTTACATGAGCTTTTTGTCAATATATCTGCGATATTATTTGCAGATTCAATTTTGATCATCATTTTCATAGTTCCCATTTATGTAATGATACTGAACTTCTATGTGTTCGAGTTTTCAGTAAAATTGCCATATTTGGGAATGGCTATTATCTTTGTAAATGTTTACCGGTTCTTTTACATTTATATGAAAGGTTTCTTTCAACAGGTCTCTTACAAAATTGACATCAGTGATTGCCTCTGATAAGGCCACATATTCAGCAAATGTTGACGATTTTGTGACGGTACTCTGCTTGTGAGACTTCCAATAAATTACATTATCAAATAATCTTATAATATATCCGGTTGTTGATTTTCTATCGTTACTATCTCCTGCCCAGTCTGCGTCAACCATGCAGTCCATTATATTACCCTTGGTGTTTTTTGTATAAGTTAATTTTATTTCTATATTTTATCCCCGTATCGATTTCATTTGCCGGTTCTAATTTTAAATTTACTTGCATCGATGTATTGTATAGTTTTACATTTTCCAAATTGTACTTTTTCGTTAAAAACTCTATGTATTTAGTTTGATTTAGACTCATCATATTTCTGTTGATATCATACTCAATATCAGATTTCAAAAGAACTGGGAGTGAAATTTTGAAATTCTATTTAGTATTTAGTAATACTTTCCCAAGTTAAATATGGCAATTTATTAACGTGCATATTGCAAGGACGCAAAGTCAAGCAAGAACTTTAGCGCCAGTTGTTGTCGAAGTGAGTCCTCGTTAATAGTAATTTTAAACGTGAATAGTGAGTAAAAATGATTTCAAAAAGCTTTCAACTTCAAACTACAAAGATTTTTTTAATTTATTAAGCGTTGGTATCACGTTGGTATTTTCATTTGATTTTATTAATCTGCCAGAAAAATATTAACTTGATACTCCTGAATTCGCGGAAAATCTATAAAAAATTTCGAATTACCGGCTATGGATTCGAGTAAATATGCTAACATTCCACTCTTAATTAAATGACCAACATAGTGCTTTTTCTAGGTTACTGCATTCCAAGCTCGGAAACTAAATGAATTTACAGTTTATTATGTTTTAATCTATTTTCTACTGCTTAACTAAAGATTATCGTGAAACCCTAGATAGCTGTTTTTTTCAGCTATAAACCTTCATATATAGTTGAAAAAAAAATAGTCCTACTACTTTGATGGTTTAACCAAAAAATTAAATTCTAAAAGCCCGAAATTAACGGCATGTACTATTCCGCATTTAGTGCTGCTTATATCCTTCTTATCCCTAACATGCTTTACATCGCTACATTACATCATCTGCCTTTTGTCGATGTGTAGTTAGCACCACCGGTATTTCAAAAGCGCATTATACAATGCACCTCCCGTACCTTGTTAGCTACGTTGGATGGAAAGCTTAAGGTGAATTTATTTTCGCAACAACCATAATTAGTTAAACAAACCAAGAGCGCATACGACCATATGCAGTTCTGGATTTGTTCATGTACTGTAAGTTCGTATGCAGAACCTCGAATATATGAACGTATAAATTTAATGTTTAACGAGCATAACTTATAAAAGACACGCTAATTAATTTACAACTTACACCAACGTGCACTAGCTCTAAAACGTTTAAAGTTCGAAATTAGGCAAATATTTGCCCAGAAAACACTAGAGAACAATAAATAAATGCCATCGCGTACGGTACAGCGAACATAAACATCGAAACAGGAGCGCCGCTTTTAACAGGATACGCAAATGTATACGGAACAGACCGCATCGCTAATGAGCTAGTGTCAAATGTAATAATTTTGTAATCGGATCGATCGCTTGATTGAATAACAATAATGAGTATCGGAGCAAAACAGGTTTGTGGGATTTACAGATCTGTGCGTACAGACAATCAACGTGCATAAATTGTTCAGGTAAATAATGATAGTGTCCACATCCCATCTGCTGCATTCTTTCATTTAAAGGGTATTAAATTATTCTACATACTTTGATTGATTACTAAAAGTTTTCAAAGTACCCCAAGAAATGATAATCACTAACAGTTCTGGCTTCTTTGTATAGCGCACTCTTTGTGACTCCCAGATTCAGGAACTGTAGGAGAGATGTGTCTAGGGGGACTTCCACCTTAAACTGCTGTGTATTCTTCGAACTTTGCCCCATCGCAGTCGTTCGTACTTATTTCGTCCGTCCACTGGGAGAATCATCGGAACACATTGCGACTGGAGAACCACCTTCAATCTGTGTTCTACTGACCTGGAAAAATCTTAATACTATCCAGCTTTTTAGCTTTCTTTTTACATTCTAGATGTATCCAAAGTATTTCCTGGAGGAAGATTATTTCTCTTTACTCTACGTCGGGGCGAGCCACGAACAATAGCAACAGTCTCCACACAGGCAGGAGAAGTAGCCTGCGTCTATATTTTTGTGCCAACCACCAGGAGAATCTCCTTATCCACCGCTTCCATCACAGAATTTGCGGAAGAAGATAATCGTGAGTTGCGTGTGTTTCAATGGGTTCTTTCCCCGAGAAGGTTTTTAGTGAGATTCACGCTTCCTCTTGCTTTCGCTCCGACGGTATTTGAAATAATTGTTCAATCCAATACTTTGATTGAGTCTGGCTATCGGAAAGATTTCTTAATATCAGAGGACTTTGTCTGCGGACCAGCACAGGTTGTCGGGGTTGCTTCTAGATCATAAACCTCTCTAGTCAGATAATCATTCCGACTCCGACCCCGGGAAACCGCAGCAAGGAAGAATTAACAAGAGAACAACCTGTTTTTAGCGGTGTCCTCATCATGGTTGCTTCCTTCAAGTACGATTCAATATACATCAATCAAGTCTATCGGTCTATGTTTCAACAAACGTGTGGAAATAAAAATATTCCAGCACAAAATCCTCTTATTTTAAAATATTATCGAAACTCGATTTGTTTATTCTACCCACTCTATCGGCAGATTCCATTGGCTGGGGCAGAGTGAGTCTATATATATATCTTTTCTTGACGTATAGAGATGAAAGATGGAATACACTGTTTTTAAACAATTCCTCGGTGGGATTTTTCTGCAGTTGCAAGAATACAAGAATAAGGACAGAAAATTAGTGCTGGATGTAGCACTGCGTGGTTGCAGGAAACTACAGCGGAAGGAGAGGGTAACTTATTTTTTTCCACTGCCTAGCAGCTCCGACTTCGACCAACCTAATTGCAACACCTAATTCAATAATTTGATTATAGTCTCGTGACAGTAAATATATCAAATAAGAAAATGTTAAAATAATAAAACCTCAAAATTGAGGAAACAAATCCAGAAAGGCGACAAAAGACGTAATTAGATAACTAATTCTACAAGAGTGTATTAGTTAATGGGATCGTTAATTTAAAACATATTAAACATCAAAGAAATGTTACAACCTTGAAGAACACAATACTTATGAAGAATAAGTTTTTAGAAGACTTATGGTCCAGTTTTATATTTAATTTTCAGATGCCAACGAAGATGCATCCGCACTTGGCCACAGTTCGCACGAAACGAAATCATTATCGAAGGCTGCTTGGTAAAAGATGTAATCTCAAACCTAGGGTTATTCGAATGTTGAGTAACATTATGCACAATGAGAGTCTTCTTAATATAAGGATGGCAACAACTATTCAAGATCACGTTGAGTAATATATCACTGTAATCATAAGAAAAGTTAACGACGGTTCCGTTTAAAAGACATAACCATGCGCTACAACACGAAAACTATAAGCTAAATAAAGATACAGTTAGCCGATTATTATTCAGCACAAGAATATTTAAAAATGTTTCATGTACATTTTTCCTCTGAATGTAATAATAAAAGAAGTAAGTGGTCTGAGAGAACTGGGAGATTTTCAATTCTCTTTGTTAATGTCTAGAAAGCTTTTCACCTTTCCTATGAAACAAAATTGGCTTTAAATCGAGTACATAACCTTCATTTAACCGTCTTTCTATCTCTTGCGATTCTTGATATCCCTGCACAAACGCTTGAAAGAAACTTTATGCGAGCCGTAAATTTATGAAATAAAAATAATAACAGCAAATGGTTTCTGCAAAATTCACCGTATTACTGCCGACATCCTGCATCTAAAAGGCTCTCTTCTGGCCGTAATTCTTGTGGATATAGACTAATGCAAAATCACACGTGATGAAGAACGAGACCAAGTTTTTGTAAGAAAAAATGCAAACTTGTATATGAATAAATTGCGAAATTATTCGAGAAGATATTTCATATAAGAAAGGATTACGTTATATTTTTGCCAATTCAACACGAAGAAAGGAATTGGTGGAGGCACCGGTAAGGATTGGGGAAACTTACTATACAATTGCTGTTAGAAATTCGAAGTGACAGAAGCACTTTTCTCGCGAGTTGTAGCTACATATCCTTGTAGCATTGGATTTTATCTCCTACCACCGCCATTCATAGTCGTTCCAATACTACCTCCAGTCTCTCGAAACTTATTGATAGCAATTATCGACAGTACTCGGGACACTTAATTGTGTCAAACTGTGTATGTCGCTGACAGTAGTGCTCGTGTCGCCTAGTTCGCTCTCGCTTTAGCCGGAGAGATGGCGCTTTCGCCATAACCGTTCGTTAAAAACGTTGTTGCCGGTACATCCCGCACGCCCCCTACCCTCTCATACACTACCATAATTAATTTGCGATGCGCCATCGTTTAGACTCTCTTAACAAAATTTGCATCTACATTAATAACGCGCAAACGTTTCAATACCACAACTGCACATAAATTCCGGATAATATTGTTCGGACCAGTGGCATTATTAAATTATTGGTTGTGCTGAGCGAATTTTATGCAGCTTGAAATCCAATCGAAAATGGTATTGATTTCGGCAAGTGGTGGCACGAAATGATGAAAATTTTAATGCGTATTGATTGTTAATATTTTAATTGAGCACGTATATGCTCAATTAAAATATTAAAATTGATGCGGGGGTAATTATTTGTAAGTGTACATATAAAAACTCATTTTTCTAAAAAATTAAATTCAACGTTTCAATGCCAATAATTTAATTTCGTTTTATATTTATTTTATAGTTATGAATGTTTCTGTTAGTTCTAATCCATGCATTTTAATATAGAAGGCAAATTGTAGCTAGTGTAATTTTAATAAATGGTTCCTATAAAACAAGGATAACTTTTTGTTACCTTTAATCGGGTAAAAAATCGTAATGGCTCGACCATTTTGAAAACAACGAGGATTGTATAAACTAAAGATATTAAGGTAAAATTATATTGCAGGAGCTACATACTGACTCCTTGAACAAATTGGCAATGCTTTTGCTACACATAAAATCTGTAACTTTCTTGGCATAAACTTATTGACGATTCAACATTTTAACGAAAATATTGTACTAGGCCAGCACTAAAGATAGATTAACTGCTACTAGTTTTTCGACACAATTGTACACGAACTTCACAAAATAAATTAACAAATAATGATGTGGTGCGCTTACATACAAAGAGCGCGTTAAACGTTACATCACGAAGTTAGTTTTCAAGTTATTAAGTCGTAATACTTATTTGAGTTGGACAGTGTTCAGCATGACAGTCTTACATAAATTTTTCTTCTTTCTCAGATTTAATTGAGGCTTTCCGATCGTATTTATCTATGGTATACATTACGAGCTATCTTTGTTAATTACATAATCAACTATGTTTAATCTCTTTGTTTGTTATATTCGGATTAGCGTAAGATCGGAAGTAGCGAGAATTGTGAATTATTGCAAAGCAATTTAAATGTTCTGGGGGGATGGAGATAATATGTTATCCTTCAGTAAGAGCAAATGGAAATTTAATCGAGAACAGCAGAAAATAATATTTCCATACAGATTCTAGTTTTTTCCTATTCTTTCTATGTGTTAACGTGTACATATTCTGTTGAGGATTATTAGTTAATTTTATTTTGTTATTCTATGCTTTCTTTTTATACTCTTTTCAATGTGATTTATAAATTTTCTTAGTTTTTGTCTAACCTCTCATAATGTTGTGTACATATGCATGTTATCCTATAATTAGCAGTTGCCTAATAAATATATAAATGGTGACTGTATACCTCAAAATAAAAGTGTATCATTCAACCACTAGGTTGAAAACTAATACTTGTTGACGTAATAGGAATAGTGTATTGGGGTGATCGTGAGGTCAGCGTTGGTAGACTGTTGACGGGAATAAAACAAGTACGCTTACCAAACAAGATAAACAAAAAACCTTCTAAGAGATAAAATAAAACTCGAAAATAAAATTCATTTCAGTGATATCAGTGAATATCAATTCAGAATAAAACAAAGGTGGTGAACGAACTGGCGAGTGTTTGTTGTAGTTGAAAGAGAAATATCTCTAACAGAGTACAGGATTGCAGGTGATGAATTTTGCCAAGGACAACGTTATACGCGATCAGCAATACCTGTGGGAGGAAGTACTCCTACAGAATAACATTCTCAATGAGTTTGTGTACTCAAAGAATCCATACAAAATCGTTGTCGTCATAACAATTCTTGAAAACTATGGTTCGTCACAGTATTTAGCAGAAAAGAGAATATTCCAACTACATACGTCACACAGTTGACCCACGCGAGAGAATTCTTATGCGTCATTAGTTCTCACAAGTAAAAGTCGAGAACGTGGCTCGGTAGTCCAGCCTATCGCAAGCTTAAAGGATGCCGCTTGCCGTACAAACTGGTTCCGCGTTTTTTCGAAAAGGCTTGTTTTCGCCGTTCTTTCATCTTTCTCACCTGCCCACTACAGACCACCTTTCTAACCGAAGACGTAGCTAGTAGCTTACTTTTATTTTTGGAAGTTTTATAAATCCAAAAAATCTACCAATCCAAAACACGAAAAGACTTTTGCTCCACCCTACCAAATACTTTATTGTAATTATCTTCAGAGAAACCGTTGAATATGCTCACATCGGAAACTATTATTGCCATAGTGCTTTTATAATATTTTAATATTTCATTAATTTTTACTTTCTCATTTGGCCAAACCATTACATTTAGGACTTACATAAACATAATAATGATATCTGAATTTTATGTTTATTATGGGTACTTTATTAGGGCTACCTATATGTTTAAATTAAATAATCGCAGGCATAATTGCAACAAAAGCAATCTATTAATTCTACATGAATCTACAAACATTTAGTCAAATTCCTCTTGAAATACCAGTGCAAATCAAAATAAATAGAGCTATGCGTTTATATTTTGTTAAACACTCCAACATACGTATATGCTATTTCGATAATTTGTTGTTAAGTGAAGCATAAATTGTATCGTATTTATCCTTCGCTTGATGAAATTAAAACAATTCAATACTGTAAGTACACACATTAACAGCAAATAAATTAATAATAATATTCTAATGATAAAACTGAATCGTCGGATATTCTCGAATTAAGTTTAGTTGAAGCTATTTACCTAAAAGTCTATTATATAAACGTATTCAACTTTATTCCATACAGTTGATTTTCAAAAACGTTAAAAGTCTATAAACTATACCCTACAAACAATCCGAATATCTTTGACTACGTTTTATAGAATTTTACGGTAAACTGGTAGCAAGATGATATGTCACCAGGTATATATATTTTTTCTTAATCTAGATTCGTGAGGACCCCCAGACACCAACGAAAAGCTGTGAATGAGTGTTGGCCCCAAATACAAATAATTTGTCTATTTATCACATAAGTAGACATAAATAATTGAAAAAAAAAAATAAAATTCTATAATTGTAGCAAATGCCGCTGTAAATAGTTTTAAGATCCGTAACGGGGACAATAAGCCGCAAAATAACATTTTCACAGAAATTATATTAACGTTCCAACTGACCAAATTCTAAGAACTGTTACGCCTTCTGATATAAATCAGGGGTCAAAATAAGAAAACGGAGCGTAAAATCCTGTTTCTTAACTAAGTCGCATCTACCTACCGTTCTGCTGGCTAACTTGAGCGTCCTTCTAGTGACGATGAAAGAGTAAACGAACTTTTGTGGTCGCTTTGTCCAGTCAGCGAAAGTTGTAGGTAGCAATGAAAAAAAAATTGTTGGCTCCCGCGGAAAAAGCCACCTTATTGGAAGGCGCCACCCACAGATATTCATAAAAATTCGTACGCAGCCTTGGGTGTGGGAAACCGGGGCACGTTTCCAGAAAGTCGCATGGAAAATTATAAGCTAGGGCGACAACTCTACTTAGGTAGCTTCTCACTCTAGTACCGTAACTTGTGACGGAGAAGTAATCAGAGAAACACAAATTAAAGTTTAGTAATAAACATTTTAATCTGTCCATTTATAATTTTTGGGTACTTATTGGATGTTTTAATGAATACATTTGATCCAATCATTCGCCCTTCATGATCCTGACGATTTACAATGTTCCATAAACATAGATGTTCATCACTATTTATTACCCAGCATAGAAGAAGAAAGCAAATTAAATCAAGGAGACTGGAATTTATTAGAACTAGTTTTAAATTAATTAATAAAATATAAAAAAATAATAAAAAGTTAATTAAAATTTTGGCTTATAGAAGAAACAGTACGCCAAAGATAGATAGTCTAATTCCTTGACTTGGACAAATGGGCGGTGTTACTTATTTGTTTGGCAGTAAAGCTAGAATTGCAATTGATTATGATCGATCTCCGTGATTGCCACGTGGTTTTTCAAACCATCAAAAGAACTCTAATTCTTCATTAGAGTTCTCGCTCAATTTAATACTCTAAAATATCGATAATCACGTATTCGCAACAGACTTCTTCTCTGGGCGGAATAAAGCCGCAAAATTTAGCGATAAACCTTACTTAAGGCACTTAATGGATTATTCCACACAGAGATAACTTCGAATACACCCAACTCGTGTCCGATCTTACGGAAAAGAAAGCTTCAAAAACGGCAATCCTAACGTTCTAGAATAAATTAGTTTTTGTGATACTTCGTCACTCAATCGGAACAGTTTTTGAAAAATATATCCAACATGTAACGAACGACTTCAATTGCGACATAGGCCGAGCATGCATATATTAATGGTAAAAGGAAAATATGAAAAAAGACAAGATACCTGCATTTGAAAACCATTTGATAGCGAACGAAAATTTTAAACACAAAAATTGTCATCCTCTATTCATACACCTAACATTTAAGATGTAGTCACGTTTGCTATTCTATATCTTTTTAACATATTGTATTTTATTTTAACAATTTAAAATTAATTATGTCAAATTTTAAATAAAATTCACAGTAAAGATAGGAAGGACTGTGACGTAGTACGGTAAAAACACAAAAAGTATCGGTAACCTCCGCACCACACAAGTTTAATTAATTAATTATAATTCTCACATCATTCCGTCACTGGTTGAAAATGTGGATCATTCCTATCCTCGAAATGGCTGTTCCGGATTAATTAATTAAACTTGTATAGTACGTAGGTTACCGATATGAAGAATCGCAGAATTTTAGCAATTCTTCGATTCTTCACATTACTCATCAACAACTCAATAATGATAGCAAGGACTACGGGATTAAAGTTCGCCGCTTTCTGTGCGCTACACGGAATTAACAGACTAGACAGACTCGTGTTTTTAATCGTTTCATGAGAATGGGTTCGTGTTGCCTACTGGTTTCCTCGGGAGTCGACAAAGCACGAGCCTGTCCAGTATCTGTTAATTTCGTAAAGCTCACGGAAAGTGGCACAATTCGCACAAGTTTGCTTAATTAAATTTGTGTGGTGTTTGTGTAAGTGATTATTTTCATATTAAGGAAAAAGTAATATATATAATTTAATAAATAAATAAAAAAATGTTTAATTCACATAATGTTGACATTTCAAATACATTACATCCATTCTTAGTGCACATATGTACATACTTGTATAATTTAATATTATTATGATTTATTTTCTGTAATAATCCCAGTAGTTAATGATAGCAAGGACTGTGGCGTAGTACGGTAAACAACACATAAGTATCAGCAACCTCGGCACCCGCATTCGGTCACCGGTTGATGACGAGGACCATTCGTGTTCTCGAAACGGCCGTTCCGGATTAATTATTATTATATAATTAATCAAACTTGTGTGGTGCGGAGATTGCCAATACTTATGTGTTGTTATCCCAGCAGTTAGTCACCACGCCAAACACCTATGTTCTATTATTAAAAAAACGCGTCAACGCATGGAAGGTAAGGCTCGTTTTTCTTTCCTTTCACTCACTGCAGTAAGTGAAGAAATATTAATTAGTTGTTACAATTATCTTTAAAATATTCATTTCTATTGATGATTGACTACATTATCATATGTACCTACATTTGTTAATATCAAATAAACAATTTCATTTTTGTCTATAACATATTTGAGTGTTTACATTTTTCATAACAGATCCATTTATTGTGGACCAAGATCGACCTTAAAGTGATTATAAGTGCCTTCTAAGGTAGCCTGTGACTGAAAGATCAAAGTTTTGAATGAAATCATATAATCTTATATAAAAAACAACACATACATTATACAAACAATTAAATTAGTGAATCTAAAAGCTTACTAAATATTTAGATACCTCGAAGACTCCACCATTCGCCTTTATAAACCAACCGTTTTTTTTTATGAAATAATATTTCCACGCCTTAACAGAGGAAGAAATTATTGCACCTCATGGTATTAAATTCAAACTTTTTCAGGTACAAAAGAGAGCGGCTGAAAAAAAAAAGCTGACACGAAATTGCATTAGCGCTCTTTCATTAGATCTCGTCGCATCGGTATCGATGGGGCTACACGTTGAATCGCGCGAATGAGGTACCGGAATGCAATAATAAATCGAATGCAAACTTCTCCCTTTGCCTGACTTCCTGCTTGATGGAGTTTAAAGTGGAACTGATGAACCGAACGGATGTATAATTGTGTTACGGAAATTCAGTTGACTTTCATCCTGTTTAAACGTGCGTCAAATTTATATAACCTTATTTTAACGGAGCACGGTTCTCCGAAGTTTCTTTCCTTTTTCGTTGGAAAAATCTAGAGTCAATTAGGCGCTGCAAGAACTTGATGAAATTGAAAAAAATCGTCATCTTTTCATTGAAGTTATTTACTTTACGTATTCGTATTGCTTCTGTAAGAAATCAACTAAACTTCTTTTCAAATAATTTCAACAGTAAAATTCTAAAGACGAAATGAAATAAGGATTGAAAAATTAATTTGTTAAATGAACTGAGCATAACGGATCTAATGATTTAGGCAATTGGTGCTAAATTGTTCCAATTTGCTGGAAATATCATGTAAAATCTGGAGAAAAAGGATGGTATAAATTATTAAGAATGGAAAATCATTTTTGTAATTATTGTTAATTAACATTTCAATGCAGGTAGGAGAATGATTACGATAGTGATTAAATATAGAAGCACATCTGGGAAATCCTATCTTACTCACAATTCTTCAAAATTTAATTCACTTCATTCCATATCAACATACTCCCGAAAAAGACTTAACCCTTAATGCTTCACTATACAGGATGTCTCACCAGGAACCGCATCGATCGATATATGAAAGAGTATGTATTGTAAAATTCAGAAAACTTGGCAGTACACTAAAACCAACATGTGCGATTGAATTATTGATTAGGTTTAATAACCTAACACTTCCGGTTATACCGGAAATAGCCGCCAATCTGATTATTTTAAATGGAATACTATATAACATTACATTATTGAATTCAATTCTATGATTTGTTTGATGAAACAACTATGTCGCTATTTGCAATCAAATTTGAATATTTGCCTCTTCTGATCATTTTTAACAGATGGACGAATACATGACAACTTTTAACCGTGAAAGTTGAAATTTTGGAGGATAGAAACATTATACAGCGTATACAATAATTATACTTAAACTTTCAAATTCAAAAGCGTCAAAACATTTTTTTATACAGTTATTTTTCTCTGTCTTATTATAAAAAGACAACAAAAATGTCATATTCATTACGCATCTAAAATTGATACTTCTCAAGATATTGTGTTTTAGCACATTATCCTTTTAAAGAAGTGCCCGCCCATGCATGTACGGAGTAAGAACGTTTCCAATTTAAAACAACGCCGGCACGTTTAAATTATACGAACTAAAATTATTCTTGGAGAATGCAATATAGTGGTATCAAGAACATACGATACCTTTGCCGCTCAGCATCTACAAAAATAGAAATGGTCACCAAACGAATAATACAGAATATGTACCCTACAAAAATATTACAATGGTTGCATAACTTCAAGTCACTTCGCGTCCCCCGTTCTACTTGTCCCCATTACATCGATCTGTCTAGCGGTAAATGTGCTCCCACATAAATGTAGGGAAGGGAACCCTCCTTCGCACAACGACGTGAGCGAACCCTCTCCCTATCATTCTCTATTGCCTCAACTCGATCACTCAGCGTTTTATTGCGTCGAGTGGATATTTGTTAGTTCACTAATTACTAAATTAATGGCCTGCCTTATTCAGTTTTATATCTTAATAATGACAGATTTTACGGTAAGTAATCTTTTATGTGCTACGGACTACGGGCTGACAATCGCTTTAATGGCCGTAGTAATTGATATTCAGCAGTTCTCGTTGCATTTCGAATGCTATGCCTTGGAAAATGCTATATGGAATTGCATGGAAAGTTCTTTTATAAGGTTATCACGGCACCAAGTTTTGATTTGATAATGAACTAGTAGAGATTGTTAGTTTTTTGACAGTCTCCACAAACTGTTGCCTAGATTAACACTTAATTTCAGAAAAATTACTACATATATGAGGAGCGACTATTTATAAACGGGTTGTTGTTATAAATATGATTTGCTGCAAGCATTAGAGGCTGGTAGTGACATTAATGAGAGTCAATTATAACGCTTCGATTTCAACATGCATATTGCAGTATACACGGTATGCAACGGAAATACACGAGGGACTCGAGGCGTTGTATTACAGCTCCGTAGCCATAGCGCATCAGTCGTTCCTGGTTAGAAGAATTAACTTAACTGAAGCTCCTTTTAAGCACTTCCTTTCCTCTTCCGATTCTCGAATAATGAAAAATAAAAGAATAGCAGGTCGAAATACAAAGCAGTATTTTTATGATAGAGTGGGCACCCGAAGGCCGAACATTTAATCAATATTCATTGAAGTTTTGAAAATAACCAGAGATCGCGTGAGGATGGAGCTGCCAGATCTGTATTAGGACAACGCACCAGCTCTTAATGCCATTTAGTAAATAACTTTTTGGACGATGAAGGCATTCTTGACCTTCAAAATCACCATATTCATAAGATTTGGTGGGTGGATTTT
This sequence comes from Oryctes borbonicus, assembly GCA_902654985.2. Lineage (NCBI taxonomy): Eukaryota > Metazoa > Arthropoda > Insecta > Coleoptera > Scarabaeidae > Oryctes > Oryctes borbonicus. The sequence goes on along the minus strand of LR736860.1, from coordinate 11,820,173 downwards.
CAATCCGTGGAAGAGGTAAAAGCAGATACAATAACGGTACCGAATGGATTGACTGTTAATGACCTGCAGTATTGCTATGGATAATAGAAGGCTCATATGCAGGGATGTATAGATAGAGAATATGTAGGTGTACTTTGAAAGTGATTAAATTAAGTTGTATGATTCTTGCAACCAGGGTCGACTGATGCACTGTGGCTACGGAACTACATTACAATGCTTCGATTCCCTCATTTAGTTCCGTTGTATACGTTATACTACACTATGCAACGGATATATGGGTCGAAATCGAAGCGTTGTAATTGACCTTAACATAACATAAATGCTATATTGTGCCTCGTACTAGATTAGGGATCAGGGCAAAGCATTGCAAAGGTTCTCTGGAGAGAAACAGAGGTTCAAAGTTTACTAATAAATTAGTACTAAAAAAAGATCTTAAAGAACTTTGTTGCACCACCTTTTGAATTGCGAAAATATATAACGCGTGATTTGAAACTTCAATAAAAATTTTATTAAAAAAAATATACGAATAGTAATAAATAATGAAAATCAAATTAATAATAAAAAAGACGGAAGACTGTAGACTCGAGGAAAGCAACGCGACGTCCTCGGTTCCGAAACAGAACACAATCGACACCACACAGGACGTTTAAAATTCTTCTGTCCGGTAATGGTTTGATTCCACTTAGTAAAAGGCTTAAGGAAAATTCGAGACCTAGAAGTACAAAACAACCAGCAAAACAGAATCTAAGGACGTAAATCCAGGGAGAGCAAATAGCATGTACTTAATAATTTACAAACATTTTTTATTATCTATGTAAATGTTAATTTTGTTGATCATATTCACATCTAACTAATCACCTAAAACAAAGCATAAAATCTTCACCATCATATCGCTAACACATATTTCCGAAATTATCGTTAGTTTCAACAACTTCCTTCCTCCACGTCCGATTGTATGAATGCGAGCCCTTCCATAGAAGAAGTTTCCATATGTTCGATTATATAAATAGGGCGACGGATGTCTCAAAAATTTCTATCCATTCGCATTAGGATCCAATAACAACGCGAAGCCCATAAATACACTGGCGGCGCAACGAGCGAACGCTTGATGATGGGAAACTAGTGGGCGCAGGCGGAAGCCTGTAAGATCTCGGCCATCCATAATAGATGGAGGGGCGCGCGAGTGGCGAAAATTTGACTTTACGGAAGGTGGCGAAGACTGGTCGGCTTTGTGCAATAAGGAGGGCGATGGCCGGCGATTGAAATCCAGCGTCCGATGGGGTCAAGGAAGAGGTTTAAATTAGCACACGAGTACCGGGCATATGTAGTATAATGACCAGCAATTTTGACCGCAATATCACGGATCGGAACTGGATGTTGATTGACCGAGTCGGGATATTGAAGCGCATAAAGCCAACGGTTATGATAATAGGGATCAATAACTAAATAGTTTGTTAGTGTACTATATCACGTCTATGGACATGTAATATATGTATATATATGGCTTAAGTTGGCGCTGTTCCTGTAAAAGCACTTTCAAATGCTGCAGAATACTGACGCATGTGGTTGGTACTGTGGTATTATATGCGAGGGTAAAATCACTTAATTAAACTAAGTTTTATAAGACTCAAGGACGCGTCTTCAGCAATTTAAAATCAAATGAAAAACGATAACTGAAACTTAAATACAACGATATTCCACCAGATAAACACCATATTTTCTGGAATTCTGCTTTCTCTAACCACCACACGTGACCAGAGCTTCAAAATGAAGCAGATAAAATTCTTACGATAAGCACCTTGAAATTGGAAGTACAACTATCACAAGTTACCTCGATGACAATTAGACTCAAAGTCAATATCTTTATTAATCGACTGTTTCGGACGCAGCAAATTTTAATATTTATTTTTCCAAAAATACATTGAACATGAAAGACAAAGGGACACCTTTATTTTAGAAGTAGATCAATCCATCCAAACCGGCGACTCCACCAAATTTTTACCTGTATAACAAATTTATCTGCAAAAATAACGGCGATTATCATATCACCTAAGAATGAACGTAATACTTATGAACTATCCACTTAATCGCAGTAAAACTCTCAACCTGAAACCTTTTAAGGCAATTTCTCATCCATTAAAAACTTACATAATTCAAAGGAAGCTTTTCACTGTTGCCTGTTCAGGTAATAGCATTGTAGCTATCGTCAGAGCACTTTATTTTTACTTCGCTAAATCATCTCGTGTTAACGTAGTAACCTGCTAAAATTAAAGAGTTTCAGCGCGTTATTGCTAATTCTATATACAAGTTAACTCATAAAGCCTCTGTTTCATTTCACAAGAGGGAAATATATCAATTTTACTTCTTAGACGTAGACAACGTGAAACTATTTTCAAGGAGACTCTCTAACCATTATCCGGCAATCTTTCTAATCAAACGCTACATCATTTGAACATTCTAGAAGAGCGTGGTTCTAAGTGCAATTCAGTGTAGCCACTACGCGAGGATGCAATAATCCGGGGAGTTTTATTACCGTTATACTCTTACTTTAGATGTGGACGGTAACAATTTGATATATTTATTTACACGACGACGTTGAAACTAACTTATGAAATCTCGATCTTGAAACAATAAATATTAAATATTTCTACTGTACGGAAAACGATGTTACTTTTATAATTAACTTCTTTGCGCTGGAGGAGTTAAGTTATTATAAAACGATTTACCTTTCAGATACGTACGATTTTAATTATTTTTATATACTGTCCTGTAAAGTCTCTTCAGAGCTATTTCAGGGACGTCGAATTAGGATTCTAAATTTGGAACCACAATGAATTACGTAAAAGTGTTAATACACACGATTTATATATGGAGTTAAGGACCAATTTTGTTCCTAGTGCGCTACGAATTATTGTTTTTATAGATTCTTTCTTTTGATGTATACATCACCCGCTTTAGTGTGTATGAACCTTTGCTAAAATACTGCTTCCTTTGTTCCTTTTCGCTTGAAAACTGAATTCTTTTATTTTCTTTTTCTTTTCTTTTATTTCTAAATCAATAAAGTTAATGTATCTAATAACTTAAATTCTTCGCTTCAATTGGACCAAATGTTCTCGGTTGTGGACGTTGTTGGTTAGAGCAGCGCAGCTTACATATCATAGTAGCTAATGTACTAATTTCTTTCGCATTTTCATAAATTCATTCATAAATTGTGCTTGTTACCCGACTCTTATTTGTTTAGGTTCGGAATTTTGAATGAATATTCAATACCAGTATGTCTAATCTGCTGTTGTCGTGGTAACCAAGCTATTTGGATGCAAACGATAATTTCTACTTGTGCTCAAAATGTTATATCAACAGTTTAAAAGAGCAGCATCTTTTGTTTATTGCTGTCTTGGTAACCAAATAATCCTAACACCTGAAAACACTTTGTTGCAGTATGCAAAAGCAGGACTCGCGTTTAACTGTAAATTACTTTCAATATTCGATATGCCATGTATGCGAAGAATGTGTGTTTATCTCGTAAAAATTTAGACTTGAATGTGTTTCGGATATTTTTAAGGAAGCGGATATGTTTACAATTAAGCAATTGAGGACGAAATTATAAAAATGAATTATAAATAGATATATGAAATCTACATTATATTGGTTTATTCCTAGAATGAAAAATCAAAACGCCAATAATATACAGGTGTTCCGTTTAAAATAATAAAATAGATTCATTGTTCGCTACTTTGTAGATCACTCTATACAGACGGATATGCTAGCAGAAAACATTAGCTTATATTACTTACACAATTGGCACAATTTTAATTCTCGAATGTCAGAACATCCTGCATTTTCTTACTAGAAGTAGAAAAGAAACCGCGATAGTTATTTTAATTTTCATTTCAATGCTCAACATGAAGTTTAATCTCAGTAATATTTTAAACCGATAAACCAGGTGCAACTAATAATATAATATAAAAAAATATAATCCAAAAGTCATATCTGAACACTTCTAATGAGATTTGAAACGACTTTTACGTGCACTAAAGAAGTTTTCTCTCTGGAAAAATATAAAATACAAAGATTCTTAGTTAGCTTTTTTCCGGAGGTAACAGAGTATTACGTAGGTATTAAAAAATATGGTCGTCGACTGACTCCACAAATTACATGTATAAAAATTTCTCAATACTTATTACAATGGAAAAATTGTGCCAAGAACAAGGTAAATCAAATTCAAATAATCGTACATGTGCAATAACAGAAACTATTGGAACGACTAACATTAAAATTTATAAATATTAAGTAAATACATTTTAAAATGTTATATATAACAAAAGAGGTTTATTCACAATTAAATAAAAAGACACAGTATACAGTTCCAGATTACTCAAGAAATGATATCCCTGATACAGAGTTTTCTCAAAGAAAAGCACAATACGTGATTCAAATTAATGGAGTAAATGCCCATAAATACATAGCATACATAGCTACTTAAATTTTCGATGTCCTTGCTTTTGAGTGTTTTTTGCCGTTTTTTGCCTTTCTAATTTGTGAAGTTAGGTGAAGACAATACTTTTTAATTGTTAATTATCTTTATTAATAAACACACTTTATAAACCCTTTTCAAAACTTTCAATTCAAAACAACTATGTAACATAATAAAAATAGGAAGAAAGCAACCTTCGAAAATTAGATTTCAATAAATTCAGCGCTAAAAGGGTTGACATTTTTTTCGCTGCAAAAAAATACTTTTCTACTATTTGCATCAAATTTGAGTTACTCAGTACAATAGAAAGATATTCCCGTCTAAAGTATTATTATCGATCAAAACTATTCCATTCGACAAACAACACCAAAAATGACACCAGAAAAAGATCTAATCCTGTTCTATTCCTACTCTTCAGAAAAATACTTATTTACAAGTATTTTTGCCGCGTATATACCCTAAAACTAAACATGCGAAAAATATGTAAATAGTTTCGTATGCGTTTAATTCCCGCGGTGAAGTTACGTTCTTAATCAATTTCAGGTTTTTCTAATTTAATGATGCCCGGTTTCGTTCATGTGTGTGTTTGACGATTTTATCTTGCCATATGTGCGGCACCTGGACCAATATAGGCTTTTTCACAGTAACTACTGTACAGTAACTGTAATAAGTAAGAATAGAACAGACACGTTAGAATTAGATTTTTTTTTCACATCATTTGGTCATACGGTTAACAATGTCTGTCGATGCAGCCTCGAAACAGGTTTCTCCAGACTAGTTAATTAAAATTGTAGTACGGAGTGTGCCTATACTTTAGTGTTGTTTGTTATACTACTCCACAGTAAGTTTCGTTTCTTTGTAAATAATTATTACACTAAATGAAATAAATTCCTTAAATGAAGCATGAATTTCAATTCATTATCATAAAACATAAAAAAAAATATCACAAAGGATTCTAATGTAACCACAGTTCAAATTCTTTTCCCTTCTCAGTTGAAACCAGAGAAAAATTATATTCATTTCAAATAATACATATTTCGCTGATTTTTCGTCTTTCCTTCGCTCTCTAACAAAATCTATACAACTCAATCGAGTTAGAGGTGGCTATTTCTCCGGAGGATTCGGATGTTCTTCATCGCCATATTCAACAATAATAAGATTTGATTTCGTCGTTGAGGCTATCGCAGGGTCGACGATTATTGATTTCAATCGTATTTTGTTTGCGAAGAAGCCGACGGCGATACGGCGTAATCCCATAAAGCTTCGCCTTGTTCCGCTGTACGCACTGCTACCTCACGACGAAAGCTCGCGAACAAAGCCCTAATAAATTTTGCGGAATCAATCATCGGCAACGGTCCCTTATCAAACACGGAACGTTTTAAATGATACATACGACCCGTTCGAAGTAATTATAAAACTGTGTCGATTGCATTGTGAGCGGTGACGCTTCGACGGAACGCCAGCACTGCCGCATGCCGGTTTGCAATAAGGACAGCACGAACGACAGCGACAGCGTCCGGATTTTTCGCTCTGCGGTTGTCTGCTTCACAAGAGGAATTTAATTTCAAGGGAAAAACAACGAAAGAACGGTTTCACGCTGCGGCTTTACCGTGATATATGCTTGCATTTTTAAGTGAGCTGGTGGTTTTAATATGTGTTGGTTGGGTAGCTGATGAACTTTTGTTATACGTAGATAAATTCCCTAAATTAAAAATTGAAAGCTAAAAAAAATGTGATGTAAGGATTAATTTTCATAAAAAGTGAAAGCAAAGCGATACGAATAGTGAAAAATAATTTAAATATGTCATCGTCTACAGAAAATCCGGTGCTTACGTATACACATGTCTCAACCTTCTGAAATTGTAAAATTGCTCCCATTGTGTACTACCAAAGACATCTTTTTTTTATTTGATTATTTCTTTAACTCAAAGCACTAGGCAGTAATATCAACAAAACTTGGTATTTGAAATAACAACATTGATATGTTTGAAAAAATTGATAGCAATGCCTTCATTCAAACAACAGATTTAATTATTCCACTTTACAAATTTTTTTAGATTATATAGAAATTTTTTAGATGAAAAAAACGTAATGTTTTTAATCAAAGAAATAGTCACAAAAGCTTGATTGTAGTAGCAACTACATCCTAGAACTGGTTACCTAAATACATAACAAAAAAAAAATTCTGCTATTACAGCTGCTCATGGCATTGATGGAATCGCTCACGGCAAAGGCCTCCTCCTTGAAGAACTCCTTCAAGAACGATGAACCAGGCGTATCTCCTGGCGCCATCTAGAGCTAAGAGATACAAACGCCTGCCGTCCAGAGGAGATACACATAGCTCGTTATTCTTAGAGGAGAATGCAATCAAGAGACACATTTCCTTGACTTGAAGAAATCAATTTTTTTGCACCTGATGTCAAAGTTATCTATTCTTTGGCACAAAGAAATATTTCAAAAAAATACTGTTTTATTTTGAAACGAATAATATTTTAATATTTACTTATATCAAAGATATATTGCTATCATTTAATGATGAAATAACGCCAAAAATATATATTTTGTTGCTGTACTTGAGTTGTCTTTGTTAATCTAATAGAACGCATGTATTCGTCATATCTCACATTAAAGTTGTGACCAGTTTGGCCTATATCAAATTGTTTACAGTCATTGCACTTTATTTTGTAAATCTGGTATTTACAAAATAAATTGAATTTGTTGATATAAAAAAATAAAGCTAAAATAGGAAGCCTTAACAGTCAGTTTGCATTTATTTTAATGCAGACTTAGTTTGTCGTGTTTCAATGCTTAACTATTCGAGTATCGTCGTTAACAGCTTTTACTCTTTCTTGTAGCTTCAACATTTTTAAAATAATCATTTTATCATATTTGGCTTTCCTTACACATTATTCCTTATACATTGACTTAAAGTCGATTAAAGAGCCAAATATTGAATTACAGAACATTGAATTGCATTAAATCCATCTAGAAACGCACGGCATACCCGGTTTTCCATTGATAGTTCAATTCAAATCCAATCCAATAAATCATAAAATTTAGAATTTCCTTTCAATTACAAAAACTTTTACTTACATATGAAGGATATGTAAGCAAAAGGTCTTGTAATCAACGTAGTGACTTTAGTATTTATTTTAATTGTAAGTTTGCCAATATCCGCAGTAGCTTTCAGACGCAGTTGATCAACCTGGACAATTATCCACAATGAACTTCGAAATCCTCCACAGACATTTTGAGATTCGATTTCAAACATCACTCTGTATATCTCACTTCGAAGGAAAACCACCAACTACAAGACGATAACTAATTCAAGGACGCTACATCAATCAGCACGTGCTTTATTTCTATATGTGCGTCTTCTCTGTTCTTTTCGGTAAGTGTACGCGAATTCACTTTATAAAGTGGCTTTCTGGTTCGGAACCAAGAACTAACTCCGATGAGATATTGCAGGCCATGATGTGATTTCAGTATAGCGAAATCCCCTGGGGATTAGAGCGGTGTAACTAAATAAAGTTATTCTGTCTTTCAGCGTTTCTGAGGGTATTATACAGGATGCCGCGTAAACCGAACTTTCTACATTGCCGGCAAACTTTGTTATTGAAGATTTTTTTCATCATTACCGTCACGCTAATAGAACTCTCAAGAAAAATCCACTATATCTTGGCTATATCTTCTTATTCGCGGTTAGTACGTGGACGTTTTCTTAAATTCATAAGGCGAATATAGCTAAAAAAAAGTTGCTGTAGCAGCTACAACTTACTTTATATATATATATTTAGGGGACGGCTTTGCTATTTTCCTCTACGTACGAGAAGAGCTTAAGTAATTGAATTTGGTTTTGTTTAACAAAATTACATTACGGTAGTAATTTTTAACCCAATTACTTAAATTAGGTAATGGGGCACATGATGTGTGTCTATAATTGTATTTATGTTATAAACCCTTTAAAATGCTTGAAATGTATCTTTAAAATCTAATATCATATGGTCTTATTAGGAACAAATCGCCCCTTCTTATTAGGTACGACATTGTAGTGTAGTGTTTAGCACACCTGTCCGAATAAGGGGAGTCGTTAGGTTCGATTTCCACCCGAGCTGAAAATCTTTTGTTTTCAATTTTAAATTGATGCTGACATATGGTTGTTTACATCACTTAGTGTTAGCCTCTAATGAAGTTTTAGAAAAATACCGTTTGCCTTAACGCAGCTTATATATCCTACTACTATTTTGTATTGAAAATTCACATAATAGTAGAAGAAACACCTCGAGTAAAGACGGCCAGATTGCCTTGCTCTAACATCTCTTCTAGTTCTTCGTTCGTCGTCTGTTTACCGGCTGGAATCTGGTGAAAATATTTATGTGCTTGTTTGTGAATTTTTTTTTTGCAAAATACTAAATTGACTAACAAAAAGATTTAGCAGGCTAGAACTAAATGTATTAAACGCACATAAAGGTGATTCAGATTTGCATGAAACTAATGAGTCCGAGTATGATTATTATATTTAATGTAATATTCTTGTTAAAATTACAGTAGGTATGTAATACTGTTGATGTACACTGCCGTTCAGAGAAGTTCGGTCGGTTATTAAAAAACATAAAAAGGTTACAGAAACAAACGAAACTAAGAACAAAATGCAATTTTATTGTATGTACAGGTAAAAAAGACAAAAATAAATAAATAAAAAGTTATTCTGGCCTAATATAACATACTGAACATTATTTTTTTTTCATCGAAAAAACCTCCTTTGCTGTTAATCACCGCTTGAACTATTCTAGGCATTCTTCCGATAAGTTTTGTTAAAACGGATTGTGGAATATTAATCCATTCATGTTGCAGAATATTCCGTAAATGTTCTTGTGAAGTTGGGCATATTTTTCGGATCCTCCTGTCCAGTTCATCCCACAACAACTCTATCGGGTTCAAATCTGGGCTTTGAGGGGGCCATGTCATTACTTTCAGGGTGTGTTGTTCCTCTTGCTCCTTTAGATAGTTCTTACACACTAACGCAGTGTGTTTTGGGTCGTTGTTATGCATGAATGTAAAGTTACGGCCTATTATACGCAATCCCGATGGCACTGCGTGATTCTGGAGTATTGCAAAATTATTTTCCTTCCTCATTACACCCTGCACTCTGCATAAATCTCCCGTCCCAGCAAAGGAGAAACATCCCCACACTAACACCGAACTACGCCCTTGCTTCACTGTAGGCACAATGCAGTTCGGGATCACTTTTCGGTTTTAGATCTTCGAACATAAACTTGTCGATTTTGCCCAAAAACCTCAAACTTTGACTCGTCACTCCAAAGCACGTGTTTCCAATCATCTAATGACCAATCTAGATGAGAACGGGCCCACTGTAGCCGTTTTGCTCTGTTGCCCCGACGTAATAAGGGTTTTCGAATGGCAATGCGTCCATGAAGGTCCGCTTGTTGAAGTCGGCGTTTTACCGTACGCCGAAACTTGTTCTTCACGGCCGCGATTGACTTCGGCTGCTATTTGTGACGCTGTTAATTTTCTATTGCGTTTACTTAATAATACAATTCTCAAATCTTCAGCTTTTGTTGTTTTCCTAGATGCTCCAGGACGAACAGGTAAGCTTGTCACGTGCCATTTTGAAGTAAATTTTCTTAAAACTTTCGCGCAAAAACGACAGATGCACACCAACACACGTTTAACAGTAAAATGAAGCAAATTTATATCTTTACGCCTGTGGTAAATAAACAAGAATGATACTGCGGTATATTTCCTAAATGTATTGTTCGTTAATAATTCCCAAACGACCAGTTTCAAAAGATCGGTACTTCCGAGAAATTCTTGGAATGATAATAAAAGGGACTTTATTGTGGTTGTCGCAATATTTCTACTTTACATAATAATTTACGGCTTTAATCCCTTAGAAAAGAGTGTATGCTTAATATTTTTCTAATTTTATGTATTAATAATTGTATACAGTGTGATATAATAGATTTTTATTGTGTGACCGAACTTCACTAAACGGCAGTGTACATATTTACACAGTGCACATGTTTACACTAATTCGTATTATAACAAATAGTCAAAATTAGGAAAAAAAAAGGATAAGTACCTTTTAATAGGCTAGTATCTAAACTACTAAAATGTACTTAAAATTATTTTTTTTATTTTAGTATTTCGTTTCATATAAATTATAATGCGATTCCTTGCATTTTATTGAACATTTACTAACATCTCGGAAGTATTGCTTTGCGTAATGTTTACGTTATGCATGCAAATCTCTTCATCCTATGTTGTACTCTATCAACACTTGTCTACTTATTTTCGCTATTTATTGTTGATACGTGCTGGTTAATTTGTCTACTAACTTAGTAGACAATGTACGTGTTTACTTCGAGTAGGTGATGGAATTGTACTAAAAAAGGTTTACACATTCGGTTTCATGAATATCTTTAGCGAAACAAAAGTTTATGGTATTTCGTCACACTGTTTTTAAAGGGAAAAAATATCTGCGTAGCTTCATATTTAAATTACTAAAGAAAGACGCATTTTAAAATTGTAGAGAAGCTTCTATATAAGATATTGTAGCAATATACAAACAAAATTGAAATAATAAGAATCTTGGTTGATATAAACAAATCTTCGATGTCTTCGTAAAAGCTTTAAAAAATGTTAATAGAATAAAATTTGGATCACCGCTCTATTATGTTAGATGTTTACGATAAAAAAACAGCGACAAAAACTAAGATAAATGGGTATTAATATAAAGTATAAATATTGACGAAAGTTGACAAATTTATTATTTCAATTTAAAAAAGTGAACTTGTATCGGGCATACTTGAATATTAGCTTATAATGTTATGTAGCCTAAATTGCCCAGGAAAGGAACTATCGAAAATTTACAAAAGGTAATCTAACTTGAATAGACGTATTCTTTCAATTAAATGCTATTTAACTAGAATTCCTTTGCTAAAAAAAAAATACCATATTATAGACTGTAATATGCCACGTGAGTTCGCGATCTAAAATCTAAGAATTAATTAATCTAGCATTAGCACAACTTTAGCGAATATCGACAACTGCAAAGTATAGACAATCCCTACAGGACTGCACGAATTGGACGACCAATTGATATTTAATTTGCTAAATTATTGCAAAAATACGATGTTTATTAAAAAAATTAAAAACTAACAGTTACGACATGGAGAAAACAGAGCGAAGGTGAGTAGTATTGCCGTTCTGCTGGAATTATCGCTGAATGAAAATAGGATTACCTGACATAATGCCAGGGCAGGGAGAGAGAAACCTCAGGCTATAAAAACAACTGAAGAATTGGAAATGGAACACAAAAAGTCGTACATAGCTCCATCTGGCACTAACGGCATTGAAATTCAACATTATACTTTAAACACAACAAATAGATAACCTAAAACATCAAAATGCGCTAGACGTAGAATGCAACTGATCGTAGCAGTACCTGCAACCAAATTGGGAATAAAAAAAATTCAAGCCAAACCAAATATTTTAGTTTCTATAATTCAATATTTTAGCGAATGATCTACTTCCCATATTTTTTATTCATCGGCGCGCTCCCTACGGAATAGATACAAGTCAATCTATGCCTTAAATTTTAGATGACTATTTATTCTTCTGAATCATGGCTCCTGTACTGCACTCCGCCTTCAAATAATGAATTATTTATCGATATTTACGACCGGAGGTCACTACAATAGCACATCAAAGGGGGAAGTGCAAATCGAAACAGAACGAGGATAACGCAAAGAGAGCCCAGATAGAATCGCGAAAGCTAAGATACATTACAAATGAGAACGTTTATTGCTACGATGAGGTTCGTATTCAGTGCAAAATATGGGGAATGCAAGGATTATTGTAAATTCTACTAAAAGAGAAAAATTTTGGAAGTCTGTCGCCGGTAGAAATTTGTAGTACATGCAGTGGCAAACAACATCACGTGAACTACAACTGTCAAAGGGCGCACTAGTTCAATATTTGAAATTTACCAAATTAATTTATTTATTATTTCTTTAAATCAAAATGTATTCAAAAGACGATAACATACAAATACGAAATTGGTATCAAGCCGGAAATGGCGTAAGAAATGTTTGAGATCTGTTTATCCGTCTCGTGCGAATGGGTTCGTGTTGCCTACTGGTTTCCCCGAGAGTCGAAAAATTGAATTCGAAAACCCCGGTTCCAATGGACGGAGCCTCAGCCCATTCTACTGCATCCCATTACAACTTTTCCGAATTCCAATTTTCCTGATCGATGGAAAGGAAGGTTTGACTCGATAGCTTGGCCCGTCCACTCAACTGATTTATCTTCCAATGATTTTTACTATTTTTTCTACAATCTAAAATTCACCATATTAAATACCCAAGATTTAAAAGTCTTCATACGTACAGCTTGCGACGAATTGCAAGTTCCATATTGTATGGAATGTGAAGGTGGACACTTCTCACATTTACTAAAAAGTTAATATTGCGTTAGGATCTATATTTTTCTTGTTTAACCCTTTATTGACATCCAATAATCTACATATATATTGTTTACGTATTGATATATCCTACTGTTCATTGTTCCTTAATCCTTTCCGCGGCCGTCTTGTTTGTCTGAAAGTCAACGGCTATCGGCCCGGCCGTTGTGAAAAGTGTCCTCGTTTTATACGTAGATTTCTTTATTCTCAAGATGTCATGCATTAAATGCAATATATTAATTAATAAAAAATTAGATAAATTTATAAAATGCGATGGGTGTAATCGATCGATCCATGTTGCCTGTTCTGAACTGACGGATGCTGAAATTAAATGTTTTACCTTACGCCCGAGCTCCAGGCGCAGAATAAAGTACATTTGCATTGAGTGTGAGCAGGGGGTTCACCAAATTCCCAAGCTAATCACTCGAATTAATGACCTCAAGGAAGAGATTAGAAACATGAAAGACAAGTATGCGCAATTATCCAGTAGTAGTGGATCAACAACGTCTTCTGGCTCATTAGTAACAGAAGAAATTATTAGTGAGGCTCATGAAAGAAATAAGCGTTCGCAGAATATTATTGTATACGGTAGTCTTGAGGGTGCTAAATCCAAACATGAACAAACTCAGGGGGATACTGCTACAATTCAAACTTTGCTTAAGGAAGTCGGTGTGGATTGTGATGGGATTAAACCTAACCGCGTCGGAAGATTCGACGCTAGTAAGCTATGCAAGCGTCCCATTCGTGTACGTCTGGCTTCGACTGAAGATGTATTTACTGTTCTACGTAAATTTAAGAAAATTAAAAGTAATCCACAATTCTCTCACCTATCTGTATCAACAGATCGTACGCCGAAACAAATAGCCTTCTTTAAAGCAGTAAAATCCGAATTAAATAATCGTGTTGCTAATGGTGAAACTAACTTGAGAATTAGGTACAGAAATGGTATTCCCACTATTGTTACAACGAATTCGGAAAACTAATATGTCCCAACAGTCACTGTGCCTCTTGTAAAATTTACTACCAGAACGTAAGAGGTTTGAACACAAAAACCCATATATTCTTTAACAATTTATTAAATATTTCTGCTGATATTATATTTATTACAGAAACCTGGCTAAATGGTTCAGTATATGATAATGAACTTTTTACTGGAAATTATAATGTTATCCGTAAGGACAGAGATTTTAATATTGTTCGTCGTACCAGAGGCGGCGGTGTCTTAATAGCACTACAACATAACATTTCTTTTGATGTGGTTGATACAGTTCATATAAATGCTTCGGTGCCTATTATAGACTTGGTAGTTTGCAGGTGTTTACTTAATAATATGTATCTTCACATTGCGCTTGCTTACGTTCCTCCTGATACGCCCACTGATGATTTGGATATATTTACATCTGCTTTAGAAGTTATTTTGGTGAATACCACATTTATCTTAGTTGGCGATTTTAATCTGCCAGATTTATCTTGTTCTGTGGATCGATACTGCAGTAAAACTAAAATTATTCAACATTTTCTACAATTGACAAATGCTAAACAATATAACACGATTAAAAATAGTGATGGGAAAATATTAGATTTGATTATTTCTAACAGTGATCTTAACTTTGAAATTGAACAGTCTGAGAGTTCTCTTGTACCTGACGATCCTTACCATCCTAGTCTCGAAGCTACGCTATACATCTTACACTCTGACTCGCAACATCGTTTTCCATCCTCAAGTAATCCGCGATACAATTTCTTTAAAGCAGATTATGTGTCATTATACAATCACCTTTTGGAACGTGATTGGTTCTTTTTGCTAAATTACACTGAGGTGGATGATGCCGTAGATGCCTTCTACGCTGCATTATATTCCATTATCGATATCTACGTTCCGCGAAAGGGAAAATCAAATTCTATCTACCCACCATGGTTTTCATCTGAAATTATAAGAAACCTCAAAAATAAGAATTACTATCATAACAAATGGATGAAAACAAAGAACGTGGTTTTTTATCGTGAATTCAAACGGCTCAGAACTCTAGTTAAATGGCAAATAGATCAAAGTTATATTTCTTATCTTAATAATATGGAAGAATCCATTAAAACTGATTCATCTAACTTATGGACCTTTCTTCGCTCAAAGAGGCGTTCTACTAGGATACCGGGTAACATGAAGGATAATGTTGATAATAATTACGTTGATCCCCTTGACATTGTCAATGCTTTCGCGAATTGTTTTTCCTCTGCGTATACAACTTCTCCTTCAATCGCCACTGGTCTTGTAACTATGCAAAATCCTTTACCATACTCTTTTTCAAGCGTAACTGAGGATGAGTTAATTAAATATATGGCGACACTGCCCAACAAATTCACAACAGGACATGACCTTATACCCAGCTTCTTAGTTCGAGATTGTAGATATGTGTTTGCGTATCCTCTGAAAATAATTATTAATTTAGCCATATCCACTTGTGTGTTTCCCAATAAATGGAAAATTACTAGAATTGTGCCGGTGCATAAGAAGGGTGACCGTACACTTCTTTCCAACTACAGACCCATCTCAATAATATCAAACTTTGCTAAACTATTTGAAAAAGTTCTGTATCTTAGTATATATACGAGTACACGCTCTTTTATTTCGAATGACCAGCATGGCTTTGTGACGGGTAGGTCAACTGTTACCAATTTAGCTTCGGTGACTCAATATATATGCGAGGTATTGGACAGACGTGGACAGGTCGACGTGATTTACACAGACCTTTCAAAAGCATTTGATTTAATGGATCATGAGGTTCTTCTCTCTAAATTGGGTTCGTTCGGCTTTGTCCCTGCTGTTTTTAATTTAATGCAATCATACCTGAAAGGAAGGAAATGTTACGTAAGTTACAATGGCTTCTCTTCCAATGAATTCATACTGTCTTCCGGCGTCCCTCAAGGATCAAACCTAGGCCCTTTGCTTTTCATTTTATTCATAAATGATTTGCTACTCCAACTTGACTGTCCTGTTCTTGGATATGCCGATGATATAAAAATATACTTGGAAATCACTTCGGCATTGGATGTAGATAGGCTTCAGCATAATCTAGATATGATGACTGCATGGTGTCAAAACTTTAAGCTTAAGCTAAATACTGAAAAGTGTTGTGTGGTTAGTTATACTCGCTCGATTTCTTCAGTTACCTCATCTTACATTATTATCGGAAATCCACTTTCTGCTAAAACAGAATATAAAGATCTAGGAGTTATTTATGATGCTGGCCTTACTTTCAAATTTCATATTGAAAATATTTGTGCGGAGGTATTTAAGTCGCTGGGGTTTATTATGCGAGTCTCAAAATACTTCAGGGACATGTCTTTGTTAAAGTCACTGTACTACTCTTTTGTATTGAGTAAGCTGGAATATGCATCCTTAATTTGGTACACGATCTATGCATGTGATTCATTAATGTTGGACCGCATTCATCGGAAATTTTTTAAATTCCTTTCATATAAAGCTGATGGTGTTTATCCTGAAAGAGGTATTGCTCAGGAAGAATTGTTGGAGCGTCACCAAATGTCGTCCTTGGCTGAAAGAAGAGATACCATCTGCACACGATTTTTGCGCAAACTTGTGAACAACAGTATCGACTGCCCTTACCTACTTGCACGGATGACTTTTTTGGTTCCACGGATCAACTCCAGGCACAATAGCACATTTCTTACCCCTTTCGGAAGAACAAATATTATGAAGAGAGCGCCTACGTATACCCTATCACGTCTGGCTAGTAATCTAGAGGATATATTTGTAATGAAGAAGTGAGGTCCAACGATGTGGATGCATAATGGTTTACGTTTATGTGTATTTTTTTTTTTCTTTTTTTTTTCCTTGCTTATTTTTTAGTTATTTATATTTTGTTGTACATACACCTACATTTACTTTTATTGTAATTATCCTGTAATTGGGCTTTGCCTGTTGGGTAATATATGACTATTATTATTATTATTATTATTATTATTATTATTATTATTATTATTA
>LR736860.1:11734731-11803201 GCA_902654985.2 Oryctes borbonicus | reverse complement strand
ATTATTATTATTATTATTATTATTATTATTATTATTATTATTATTATATTGTCTTTGTGACACACATCAGTTTTTATAGACTTCTTGAATAAAATTATGGTGTCTACTTGTTTTTTTTTATCAATATTCTTTTCACACAAATGTAAGAACAAACGGAACCGAAACTAAAAAATATCTTCGTAGCACGGTTTAAATTGAGAAAATGATATTATTATGTGCAGAAACCAGCACAAATGTATATTTTACTTGCTCACATTTTGCTGTGGCTGTTGACACGTTACCGAAAACGCTTTGACAGGGCCTTTGTTAGTCGTATACACTCCTATGCGATGACTCATTATTTTTGAAATGGCGTTGACTCCTAGGCGGATGAGACCATCATGCCTATCGTGACGTATGAACACAAATAAAATGCGAAAATTGAAATGTTAATGGTTTCTGCGTATTATTCTAAATTTTGCGTGTAGATGCAGGGATTGTTTTTTAATCAACGTTTTTACCTGTGGCGCATGACAATATGATAGAATAGGGCGACTAGTAAAGTTCTCCACTTTGCGTGCGCTTCACGAAATTAGCTGCGACTAGACAGACTCGTGTTTCATTGACTCTCGGGGAAACCAGTAGGCAGCACGAACCCTTTCTAGTCTAGCCTCTGCTAATTACGTGAAGCGCACGGAAACTGGCGAACTTTAGTGATTACTATTATCACACTGTGAATAGTTTATAAAATGAGCGCGTACAAAAATTGATCCCTTAGTGAAACGACTATTAATGAATATCTTAATCTATCAATTAACGAATATCTTAATCTATTAATTAATGAATATCTTAATTAATTAGTTTGGGTATGACGTTAAAATAATGCTGTTACGGGTATTTTGTGTGCAATGAAATTAAATGAAATTGCAAATTAATGTGTAAGAAGGGACTGACTCTATGATGTATTGGTAGCGCACATGATCGCCAAATGGGAGTCGTAGTGTCAAATTCCACCGGCGTCCTGAGATTTTTGTTTCATTAGTTAAACCTGATTACATCGGTAAAATCAAAGAAAAATTTTTCAGTAGTCGCCGATGGAAGCTAATGTATCTAGTTAACTCCATTATACCGATATCGACTGAAATGTCTTAAGTAATTAAAATCAATGAATCTCTTACGAGTATTCGTAACATAAAGCTGTAAACTGTAAAGAACTTATCTGCTAGGTATTCGAGAGAGCAAAGGCGACCCGAAATGTCACGTAGAAAGGCATCTTCTCGCTTTCATTTTGCGTACTTCTTGCTCAACGATCACACATAAGCTGCCGAACTGTGTCCTTTCCTTCTGCTTTTTCTTTTTGATAATAGGCCATTTGAGATATAAATGGGCGTCATAAATCACGTACACTCGAACTAATCTTCGCCAATTTATCAGAGGGAAATTTGGAAGTTTTCGTTATTAGGATTAAGTAGAAAATATGGGCGGAAATTTTCACAAATAAATTTTCATCTAAGACCCCGCTTGTAATGATGTAATAATCGGAGCAATATTCTGCAAGGAATTTTACTTTCTTTAAAATTCATCTCTAATCCGCAACACCGTTTGCATGGCAGTGAGATTTTACAACTAAAATTTTTAGTAATATTAGGAATAGTAGTTATGTATGTTGGTAGCACTGACCGTTTCAAAGTTTTCAATATTCCTCCGGTAGAATAAACCTCGTCAATGGATATGCCAAAGAGTTGAAGGAAAAAACCTCTGAAATAGGATCCTACTACCTACCGTAACTATTTACGATAGTTTTGAATACCTATTAAAGAGCATAGAGAAAGACATAGCAAAACAAAACACTCTGTGTTTTCTATATGTACTTTTAGGGAATGAAATTTAATTTTTAATCACTAATCGTTACACCAACCTGATTTTAGTCAGAGCCACAGTTCGTAAATGTCTGTTTTTATGTTCTGCAGTTTTTTGGATTGTTTGTTACTTTGCTGTAAATACAAGTCAAAAAATTGTGATCGTACCGAAATAAAATTAAAATCACCGACCACGTTGGTTAAAGGCTAAAATAGTTTTAAAATAATGAAGCAATAACTAGGCATAAATACGTAATAATTACCAGCACATGAAGAAACAGTTTTAATTTGTTTATTTTTTTATACTATTTATGATAAAATTTGAGGATTAGATGGGATTTTCGTAGAACAGGGGGAATATGCACGGAAAGTTACTTCACTACTACGGTTAATTCAAGTGAACCTATTTTACGTCTAATTTATTTGCTTTGGACGATCGCTTCCTGACAAACATTTGATGGAAAAATTTCGAAATACGCAGCAGCAGTCAAGCTTTAATTCACCACTGCGTACCAATCAATCAAATTCGCAAATATTAAATTGCGATTAGTATCTGTAGTACATTCTTGTATATTTCCATGTCCCCTTATGGTTATAGGCAATGAAAAAATCAGGTGGGTCCCACAGCATTTAGGCCATAATACACGCTTTATATATTCTTCCTATGCCGACGAGTCCTCTGATCCATCTTATTGCCTTAGCATAGATTATAACGTTATCCAGAGGAAACGACAAAGCGTAGACCCTCGTTACCCAAGGGTCCTTGTAATTGACATCAGCACAGGATACTTGCAGCGAAGTGTTTCACTGTTTTGTTTAGCTTGGCAATCCCTGAGTGACAAGTCTTTAGATAATCCCATCCTGCAGAGGCCGACAATGTCCAGTCAGAATGCTCCTTCTGGACAATGTCAGATATCTTAATACTTATTCTTATTCAGATACGTCAATGTAAGTCTAATGGTGCAACCGGAATTAATTTCGCCACGTCATTTTAAGAACTTTCATAGGTGGTCGTTCATTTTCTCATAAATGGCCATGTACCGTCATGCTCGAACTCCTCCTGGCCAGTATGTCCGCTTGTTTATTGCCAGGATTTTCATTCTGGTTGCGTGACCTTGACTTGTTTTTGTCTAGGTATAGAGCTCTGTGGCAATCTAGCAACGGATTCAACGATATTGATTCGTTTAATGCCGATACCTACTATTTGCTTGTTGTCGTAGAGAGAAACATCAGTTGCTTACCACTGATGTTTCTCCCTACGATCTTCAGGTCAGTTAAGCGTTAATCTCCACATGATTGTTCTAGATGGAATTTCAGAGAATACTCCCGCTCCAGTTCCTTTGGTTGGTTGCTTTCTCATCCATCTACGAGGAGACATAAACTGTCGGTCTGTTGATAATAATAATTATGGTTTTTAGAGAAAAATATAGACTGTGATATAGTAGTCAGCGCATCCGCCTGGAAAATGGAAGACATAGGTTCAAATCCTACCGGTGTCTAATTAATTTTGATTCATTAACTAAATTTAATTACGTCGGATAAACCGATGGAATTGAATTTGTAAAATGCAAAATTTGCAAGAAAAAACGCATTGGTTAAATTGATAAACAGTACAACAGAATATATGTTCAAAGAAGAAATATTACAAACGCAAAGGGAAGTTCAGGAAACCTGCTCTAACACTTAACCCTGAATAACGTTGATGCTCCTCAAAATATGTAAAAACATACACCTAAAATATTATGCCAAAATTGAATTGTTACAAAAGCAAAAAGGGGAAACTTTATTGATATATTGTTTATGTATAAATAAATTTGCAAAAAACAGAAAAGAACTTCAGTAAGTAAAGAATATAAAGATACAAAACAGTGCTTTCCTTACTACACCAAACCGGTCAGCAGACCAAGCGTTATCTCAAAATCTGCGCTGTACTCCATCAACCCTTATGACTTCGCGTTTTTTCAGCAGCCAGATCCTGGTAGACAACGCTACCTCTTTGACAAGTAACTCAAGAGACTGCAGGCAAAGAATGACTTTCGTTGCCATCGTTGGTGTAGGTCGTAATGCGCTCGTGATCCTTAAGCAAGTGGCCTTTTGCATCATTAACATAAATCTTATTATGATGATCTTATTCTGGAAAAAAGACCACAAGTCCTTCCTAGCAATCTGCGACATTGTCCAAATGTAATACTCATTTTGTTGACCATGTTATTCGATTATACCATTGTTTTTGAAGAATTCACAAGAAAAAAATAAAATTGTTTAAGATACAAGTTGTCTTCGGGACAATTAGACAATTTTGAGGCCATTGCTCATACATTTTTGTGAGTAATATTTTTTAGAGAAAAAAAAAAAATTTTTAACCAACCCTTGGAATGAAATACCGCAGAGTGAATCGGTGTAAAATGTAAATAACCAAAAGTAAGAAGAGAAGATGCCATTAATATTCAAGGTCAGAACTCTACAAGTAAACAGTAACATTTAATATAGACGACTATATAATTTCGATGTAATTAAATCTTTCATACATAATTAAATGACGGTTCGTATAATGAATTTTCCATTTGGTGGAAAGTTAAGGTCGCGTAAAATGAATGCGCAAGCAGAATCCGAAGTGTTTCCTAAATTCCCTTCAGTCGAATCAGAGTGTGTATAGCGGCACCGGTAAACGTGCGACAATAATTTATGACTCCCTCGCTGGGCGTACGGAGTAAAGTGACAAACTGATAAATATCTTTTAGTTTTGGTTAGTTACACAATCCGTAAATGGGATTATTTCTTTACCACATCGAGAGAGGGAGGCTGACGAATTTGTTTACGCGTAATGAGGACGCATTTTACCCGAGGCGTCGTGCTAAGAGTAAACAATCAATTCATTATATTTGCGAATGCTAGGTTTCAGGTGCGCACGTGGAATTTGTTTGGATTGGCAATCTTCGAAATTAGCGAATTTACTTTAATTTGAAGTCATGCGTTTCTACATCCAAACTAGAATTTTCTTAACAATGAATGCATTTGTAATGGCTAGAAGTTTGATATATTCCAAATTGAGAACCATCAAAACGAAATATCATAAAGTAGGACATTTTTTTTTGTGGTGACGGCCCAACAGGGTGTTTTTTACCAAAAAAAATGAAACTTTTAACACAAAGTATAAAAAATTCCGTTCTTCGATAAATACTAGCTATGTACATATTATAAAATAAAATTTAAAAAATGTTTATTTGTTCAATTTTTACTTAGCTCTTATGGAAAACTAGGAATTAATACGAAATCTAATACTAAAGAAAAATAATGGAATTTACAGGTATTTCCGTCTTCTTTTGCGTCACAATTATGAACTACAAATTAATGAAACAGTTCTATTCACATAACTCAATCCTGCATCGCGCTGTGCGTCTCCCCGTAACTATGACGCAATTGTTTTTAATCAGAATACTGTGAAACAGAGAGCGATCACGAAATGCGAGGTACATTTTCTTGATTTAACCGCAGAGCCGGGAATTTATACTTTTTTTTTTATTTTCTCTATTTTATTTTTGTAGACAGACCACTTCCTCAAAAAAATGTACCGTTTTCAATTTATAAGCAAGGGAAACTCAAACTGGGCGAAATGTTGGCAATTTTTTAAAATTTAGTGATGCGGCACTTTGTTGAGCAAAGTGAGAAAAAGTCTCTGTATATTTTCTTCACCAAACCACCTAGTGCCTAAATTATTAGTAGCAATTAAATATATTTGTTGTATCAGTTAAAGGAATTATACAATAGCGACATCTCTTAAAGTCAGTTGGGGTAAGATAGGTTAAGAGACGAGTACGCAGGTCGTGACGTGCTTATTGTTTGACTCTGAATGTATTAATATTTGTTCAGTTTTCCTAATAAAGAAGTAAGAAAACAAAACCGAAAGAAGAAAAAAATTCTTATGTAGTTTAGGTATTTTCCCAACTATATTTTTTTTGTTTTTTTACAGATTTCTTTTTAGTATGGTGACGACCCAACGGGGTATATAAACTTTTAAACCTTTTCATAACTTCAGGAGCTTTTTTTGTGTGTGTAAACTGTTCCATGGCCTTGTTACTGTCACCCCCTCGCCGTAAAAGATGAAGCGCAGTTAATTGTACCCCAACTGCGAATGGCAACTCGGAAGTGGTAAAAGATAAAATGCAATAAAATATTTTTTCTTCGTCCCCAAGTATATAAAAATACTCTTTGCCCCTGCTATGATTTTGAAAGATGTACTACTTGCCATAGTTTCCCTTTCCCGTTGAATTTTCCTACTTGTCGAATGGAATCAGCCATAGGAAGTAAACACCAAATCATAAGTAGGTACAAACTAAATAATACCCTAAACATTAACAGCATATTCCATTGGTTGCCCTATCATATTATAAACTAAAACGGTTCCAGGGCTAATCACTTGAAATAATATATTTGCTATTAGTCGCATAAAAACGTTAAATGAATATTTCCATTCACAATTATATAAACATCATTCAAAAAAATAAAAGTTTTAGTACGTTAGGCAAAAAGGAGCTGATCATACTTTGTAATTTTATTGTTACTCGACTTGAATTTTATTAACACGAATTAACGCGGTAATCGTAATACTAAATAAATAAGCTATACTAAAATAAAAAGCCACACTTTCATAGAAGATACGAGTCTCGTTCAACAAATCTTTAGAAAAAGATAAAAAAACAAAGTACTTTCCGTAGATTTTTATTTATTTTTCGACATCACCTTCATTTAGCCCTATACATTTTCCAGGCGTTTCTCCAGCTTTTTTAAGCCCTCCAAAAAGTAGGATTTCGGAAAATCCTCGAAATAGGCATCTGTATTGACGATGACTTGCTCGTTCGTCAAATGTTGTCCATCAGGCCATTTTAAAAATTCGGAAATAAAAAGATGTTAGGGGGCTAAATCTGCTGAATACGGTAGATATCGTACTAATTCGAACTTCAATTCCATAATTTTGGCCATCGAAAATATGCAAGTGTGCACCTGTGCATTCTCTCGATGGAAGAGAATCTCTTTTTTTTCAAATGAGGCTTAACCGGTGCAATACAACGTATAATACTTTCCAGCTATTATTTATCCTTCTTCCAAGTAATCGGTGTGTATCTGCCTTTTTCGGAGCTCGTTCGCCTTGAAAAAAACCCACTAGTTTGACTGTTTCGTTGTCTCCGTAGCGACGGAAAAACATCAACTCATCAAAAGCATCAAAGCATCGCTTAGCATCAACAAATCAAAAGCATCATTAGCAAAGAGTCAACCACGCGATTGCGTTTATTCTCCACTGAGAACAAATGCGGCACCCATCTTGCCGAGATTTTTTCTCACCCAATTTTTCGCACAATATTGAAAATACTGTACCTTGCGATGTGCCTCTAGCCTGAACTATTTCGCGCAGTTTGATTCGTCGATCATTTAAAACCATATCGTGAATTTTATCAATCAATTCTGGAGTAGTCACTTCCACTGAACGTCCAGAACGACGCTCATCTTTTGGGGATGTACGAGCTCGTTTAAACTCATTTACCCAATTATAAACAGTTGCTAACACAGGAGCAGATGCGCCATGAACTCCATCCAACTCAGTTTTTTCGGCGTTAAGCCTTTTAAATGTAAGTATTTAGTCACCGCTCGAAACTAGCTTTTTTCCATTTTTCTACATAAACAATTTTGTTTTAATAATGATAGCAAGGACTGTGGCGTAGTATGGTAAACAACACATAAGTATCGGCACCCTCCGCACCACACAAGTTTAATTTATTATATAATAATATAATAAATAGTCCGGGACGGCCGTTTCGAGGACGCGAATGGTCCTCATCATCAACCGATGACCGAATTTTGTTTTGCTTACATCGACAATAAGAATGAAACCCTGTGATGTGGGATCTAACTGAGACTTTAACAGTTGCCTAGTGACTAATGATCCTTTTCGATACTATGAGAGACATTTCTTACATTTCCTGAGGACTTCTTGAATCACCCTCGTAACAGAAAATGTTTTTCTTCTTTTATATTTTTATTTTTTTCTAGTACGGATGCGCTATAGAAGAATTCCATGCATTTACATGCTAAACTAAATTACGTGTTACATTCACAGAGAAAATTTTTCGTAGGGGAAATACCCGATTTTTTACAATGTTGGGGTTCACGGGATTGTCATTTGATACTAGTGTCGCGCTCTAGAGTGGCATAGACGTATTGTTTACTAAAAGATGCTAATGCTAAACATTCATACGAGGTATTTTCTTATTCAAATGCTACTTAGAATCACGAATGCGATGACGACAATGAAATCAATAAATCCGCTTTCTTCCTTTTTAAAATTAATGATGACATCATGAAATGAGCATTTCTTCTTACAGATTTCTGTACTGTGTTACGTCAGGTTCAGAAATATCAAAAATGGTGGCTTATGTTTTTTCAGTGTAATATTTATTTGATAATATTCGCCCATTTTAATTTATATACGCAGTTGTTGTACAGTTTCAAGTGTAAGATTACCAATGACGTCATTCAGACGTGTTCTCGGTTTGACCTTACGTTTTAATTGTTTTAGTTGTCTTTAAACAATTTTGATGTCATCGTCGCATTTCAAGGTTACAATCGAGAACTATATTGATTGTAAGTAGTCGAAAATCTTTCAAAATAAACGATTTCGAAGTGATCTTGCAGTGACTTCAGCTCTGTTTATTTTTAGGTTCGCGCAATAAGTAACAAAATGACAATGCAACAGTACTGTTTGAAATGGAACAACCATCAACCAAACTTCATTTCTGTGTTTTCTAGTCTTTTAAATAGTGAATCACTGGTGGATGTTACATTATCAGCGGAAGGCAGGCACCTCCAGGCACATAAACTTGTACTATCCGCTTGTAGTTCATATTTTCAAGTAAGAATATCTCATATTATCTGTAGAACTATTCTAGTTTCAGTGCTGTGCAAGCTTCGTCTTGCTGCAGATATCTTTCACACATGATCTCATAGTTCACAATTTTACATGTATTGAGCCTAAGTTTTCGTTATACTTTTAGTCGTTATTCACCATCAATCCTTGTCAACATCCGATTGTTATTTTGAAGGATGTAAAATTCACAGATTTAAAAGTTATGGTGGACTTCATGTATTATGGTGAAGTTAATGTCTCACAGGAACAGCTTCCCCATATCTTAAAGACTGCAGAAATGTTGAAAATAAAAGGTTGCAATGTTGATTTGAAGGAATATCGGAATTACATTAGATTTGTTAATAGGCTTGGCAGAAGTTCCTGTAGAGCCGTCTATTTCAAGGCATAATAATTCCTTGGACAGAACGGAGTTATTAACAGCAAATGAATCTAATTGGGGTTCCGAGGGTGGTCAAAGACAATCAATGACGCCATCTCCGTGCCCATTATCACCCGGCAGTCGAAGGTAATGAGGAAATACTATTATCTTAGTTTTTAAGAAGTAATCCAAAATTATTTAACATGAAATGGAAGCATGCAAGAACTGAGAATATTATAATTTAATTTTTATTAAATGTTATCAATTTTAAAACATAGAATATCGTCGTAGCATGTCATTGATAATAAAAAATGTAAAGCTAACTAACATTAAAAGAGAATTATATAATAGTAATATAATAATAAGTTGCTACCTATAATAATTTCTTATGATTAGTATACCTTAACATAAGAAATATTTTATTGAATAATAGTTATTAACTAGAATACTTTATGGCCTCCATTTCATATGATTGCTATTCATTTTTAAATTCTCGTTGATTATTTTAGTTGACATTTGAAAATCGTCTAAAGGAATTTAAATATTTTTGTTACAAGTGTTTATATTTACCAGTTCAGTTTCATTTTCATTATTAAAAATAGAAGCAAAGGTGATGTAAATGTCAAAGTATAACCAATCTGTTATCTTGGATGTTACGTATTATAGCTGGTTTCTTGTTGAGAACGAAGTATTGCCATTAGGAAGACAGCCTTAAACATTGCCAGGTTTCTAGTGCAGAAGAATATATCATACAGGTTATTGTACATGATATAACGATTTTAACTTAAATTAGAAGTTAATTTAAGAGCAGCAGATATATAGAAAGGAAATAAACCAGATTCAGCGTTTTTTATTTGTATCAGTTCAAATGCAGTTGTGTTCAGCTGACTTACAGATCATATATCGATTGCACACATTAAAACAGTACATAATAATTATTTTCAAATTTCTTTTAATTAGAGGGGCTTTATGGTGTCCAATAACCAAGCCGAAGGCATCTCAGAATCCTTGAAGACCTTAACTTAAACTATTTGATGTACATTGCAAAGGACACCATTCCTGTGCAATAAAGTTCTGATCAGGTTTGAAAGCAGTACCGAGTGTGCACCTGAGGCACCCTGGCATAGTGCATGGGTGGCTCGGGAATAGGAGGCCTTGGAACAGGTATTAGTGGACCTAATTACCACTTAAAAATGCCTACAGGACTCTGCTACCAACACATTTCTGTTCTGAACCTGTATACCATAAAAAATCGGGTATACGAGGCGCAACTGTAAAGATATTCTGCGATTAAGGCCTACACATATGAATCTGGTCTGATAGACGAATGTGTACACAACATAGGCGAATGATTCTTGCCATCCTCTTCCTTTCGAAGTAAATACGCAATTCCTTTGCTACAGCCTAGTGCTATACTTGTTTCTTTAATTGCATTGAGCACATTCATGGTTTTTGTGAATTACCAATACCCTAAAAATAAAATTTTTCTCTTATTCGCCTTCTTTTTCATATAGTAGTAATTAGTTATTGTACTATATTTACAATAGTTGATATTATTAAAAACCGCAGTAGTTAAAACAAAAAAAAACTGATTTACTCAAAAATAGATGTAATCGCGGAGGTATAGCCCCATTGGACGTAATGAATTACAAGAAAAACGATGAATTAATTATCAAGCGACATAAATGTAAGCAAAACCCCAGAAATAAAGCTCGCCATTATCCTAGCTCTAAACAGGAATAGTTATATTCAAATAGGTATAGATTAATAAAAGGAGGCTATTCTCCATAAGATAAGAATACTTCGAACTCGACGTGAAACCGACTATAAAAAATAAATAAAACCTATAAGCTAAACCCAATAGCATAAATTTGTCGAACATATATAATATATGTATAGAAGATATTCTAGAGCTAAAATATTATTCTTGAATATCATCATTTGAATAAAAACAATTTTCAAATAAAAGTATATTTAGTGTAAGATTATTTAAAAAAAATATGTCTTCAAATTCTTCTCTCTGCACGTTTTACATTCTAATAAAAAAAATATTATTTTATTGCTCTTCTACAGAAAAAGACTACGAAAATCTTCAACAGGTTCTGGTTCTGGCTCAACAGAAAGAACCTCTGAAGAATTAATCACTAACGATATTACAATAACATCTCCAAACGGTCCTCCAGGATCAGTAATTAAACCCGATCCAGGTGGTTTTCCGAACGAACCAAGCTCAGTGCCGAGATCTAAACAACCAAGCACTGATTCAGAACCGCACAGAAGCAGTTCGCATGACAGCGGTGAGAATGAACCAACGCATCAAATTACTCTTGTACGTAGATAATTACTTTCGATTTTTTCTGCTATTGCCTACTGTTGTATAATATTACAGCAAATACCGCAACAACAAGAAATAAATATATCACACAGTATTGAATCTGGTACGTCCATGAATATGCCAGGCCCTTCGTCGGCCGCGTCACAAACAGTATCAGGTAAGTTAATGTATTATTTTTACGTACCACCGGAGATATTATTTAAAGAGGTGTATATTTTGTATTTGTCTTTATACGTTTACGTATCACAAATATTACGATTAGCAAGATGCGTAGATAAGATCATAAATACCCGCAGACACAGTTTTTTAATTAAATTAATTTTTTCGGAAGTGTTAACAATAGGGATAGTGAAAACTTATGTAATCATTTATGAAGTATAACAAACAGTAACATCAGCAGCACTCTTAAATATGGTATTTAAGTTTACATTTTTTTCTTATTAAGAGGCACGTTAAAAATATGGTCAATACATCAATTTGATTAGACGCGTCTTTTGTAAATAAATGAAACAAAACTGGTGCTATATGATATGATAGTTTTCTAGTCTCGATATTGCTTTTGTTATGTAGTAGTAATAGTTTATTTATTGTAACAATTGGTCATATTTTTTTTGAAGACCGATAACGACTCTTCTTTTACATTTTTCTATTGGTGTGGTTCAGTACATTGTTGAGTTCGGCTATTATCACTTAATTCCTGGGTTTTTATGTTAATGGTCAAGAATAACACCTTCTTGCAGACGATATTGCAATTAGCAGCTTTGTAAAGAGGAGCCTTATAAAGTACATTTAGCGTTTTCATGTTTTACCATTTTAAATACCATATATCTAAGCATCTTGCTATTTACCTTCTATACGGTATTTGATATATATTATTTTATTTTGTTATGTGGTTACTTTAGACGTACAATGTCAAGGAAGCGTTTTACAAATTATAAAAACTTATAACAAATACACTAAGAAACTATTAATTTAATCGTTGGTATGTTTCTATACATTGTCGGTTTTGTGTTGTGTTTGTGTGTAAGTGACTAAGGCTAAGGAACAACAGCAAGAGTGAACTGATAGATGCTGCTAAAATAAATCCTTTCCAGAACCTTCTTCTCCTGCCATTGACAAAGGCTCAGCTCAATGGTTCAAAGCAAGCAAAAAAAAAAAACAGTTTTTTACTTCACCACCATTTTGCCACATTCAATCAGACATCATAACCTCTTGGTATCCTTCTTTCTTTATGTGTACATTCAGATTCATGTTCACGATTGCCGTTGAGCGTAGCCTTGTCAATCGGTCATTTTAACCTGAGGTCCTCTTCACCTTTCAGGCTTCCAATGGGGTATCGTCGATCATGGTTATCCCGGGCATTTTGCTTCCTGCCAGCCTAACATTCCTTTTCATAATGATCTTCCGTATACTCCAAACAGTCATATATCCAGTCCGAACCATCACCATCCACCTGATCAGAAACCTACTCCCACCCATCAAATAACGAACTCCCCGCCCCAAATAATGCAGAAACGTAAACGAAATTTAAACCCACAAGCGGATGAGAATTTCGTGCGGGCTCTCGAGGCTGTGCGATTTGGAGGAATAGGTTTCTGTAAGGCAGCGAGAATGTACGGAGTCAATAATCGTACACTTTGGTTGGAATATAAAAAGCGTGGATATCCAGTAAGTAGGTTGTCCATTAAAAATAGAAAGCCGGAAAACGGCAACCAAACGCCACAAGGACAACAAACGCCGCAACAGCAGCCCCAACAACAACAGCCTCAACAACAAGCACCACCTCAACAGCAACAACAACAACAACAGCAGCAGCAACAGCCCCAACCGCCACAACCCCAACCACCACCTCCTCAGCAGCAGTCTCAACAACCACAACATCAACCTCCACAAACTCAAATCCAATCGACAGTTGCTTCTAACGTTCATCCTGAGAATGTTGTCGTGAACACTTCCAATAATCCAATAGCTATGATAAGTAGTGCTTTTTTAGAGGGTAGGCCCGTTGAGCTAGCACCAGTTTTTCAAAGGTCTAGATTTTTCGATAATGGAATTATCAATAGCCAACCAATGAATCTGCAAGGCATAAACTTTGAGCCTATGTGAAACTTCGTTTAGATATGAATATCTCAGTGCCATAGTTTTTATATGTTGTGTGGGTTTTTCATGTAATTTAGAGCAATCTTTTTATCTTTATTGATGTTAATTTAGTGCGTTAGCACTTAGTAATTTAAACTAGAGTTTCCATCGTTTAGGTTTTTAGATAGAATTAAGATAATTTATTCTCTAATTTGCAAAATATTTTAAAAAGTACGTTAAACTGCTTGTTTCTTTACACTAATATTGCCGTTGGAAATAAGGTTAAGTTTTCCTAATATTGTTGATTTAAAATATTATTTTCTTAGAAATTAGTACTTATTTACATAATATTTATGAACCTGTATCCATATTTTGGTAAACATTTTCGAGTGCAATATAAATATATACGTTATACACGAAAACTAAAATTAAACAAAAAAAAATAAAGTGCTTCTTAGACTTCATATGAAATTATAAAATTATTAATCTACATCTCGTGAAAGACGTAACAGCATTATACATGAAATAAATAGATAAAACAAAACACAAATGATATCAATACGAATGTATCAATTGCTTAAATGAATTAAGTTTTAGCAGGGTGCATAATCTTTCTAAAATTTTGCAGTCACAACGAAATATATACTTTTTTAAGAAGTTAATGTACGTATGCATGTATATGATATTTTATACAATATGTATGAATGAATGAATTAAGAAATTAATTTCTAAGATCGCAACTGAATTTAAGGGCTGCTTCACACATACCGATACTATCGATGTCTGAATGAATCGAAAATATGCTGTTTTAAGTAGAGATACTTCACGTAGCCTCCAATGCGATAAAAAAAAATGATGTACAACCGCTCAATGAAGTTTAACATGAATACGTTCAATTTCATATGAGATATGTAACGCATTATTACTTCGAAACAAAATTCCCGGATTATTTGGTCGCTCATAGTTCAAAATCGGTCTTTATTTTGCATTTTATGGCAGTTGCTGGAAATTGCATATTGATCAATTAATAGGATTATTTAAGCGTTATAAAATGAAGAAAATTCATAAATGCTTAGCTTGCCTTTTCATATTTATAACAAATGTATAGAAAATTTCTTTTTAAATTATAGATCTTTGTAATTGGTAGTGCTTAAAATACAGAAGGGAAAGCTAACGATTCAAGCTAAGTGGATACGACTAAAAAGACTGTTCTATACGTCAAATTTAGGAAAAGACAAGGGTAAAGAGAACGACCGTTAGTTATACGGCAGCATTAAGACGAGACCCCTCGGGTACGGGTGCGTCACGAGTAACATGCCGGTGATAAGCGCGCTAAATTATTAAATAACCAAAATTAAGGCCGAAATGAACTGCGATCGGCACAACAGATTTCTGTGAGTGCGGTGAAACGACGATTGAAAACTGCTGGTCTTCATAGTCGCATTGCTGTAGGAAACTCACTATTGAGTAGGCTAAAGCCCGTAGAAATTGGACGATCGAAGATTGGAAATGGGTACTTTGGCCGAACAAATCATTGTTCCATGTATTCAGATAATCGAGGCGTGTCTTTAGAAGGAAAACATGTTGAGTGAATATATTGTACCTACTGTAAAACAAGAAGGGTTTTATACTTGTTTGGGGGAGCTTCTGTTATGAAGGTACAGGAGATTTGAAAGGAATTATGGGAAAATACAATTATTTGAATATAGTACAAGACAATTCGATGAATTTGTTTTCATACATGAAAATGATCTCAAATATTTAAATTTATTTAAACGGTTAGGATGAAGAAAAAATTCGATTGATGTTTCTGACATTAATTCGATATATCTCCAGCATTTGTGGAACATCTTCCAACAACAAAGGAATGGTTTACTTAACCGAATCTAAATTGATTCTTCAGACGAAAGGAATTTATTATTAATTTAATTATTTATCGTTTTAAGCTTTTAGAATCACTGATTTTAGTTTTTTGAAGTTTTGTCGACATCTGTGCACAATAATAGAATGATTTTATTTTATTTTTACTTCAGTCAAGTTCGAATTTTGACGACTTCATTATTTCTGTATATTTTTCGGAGAAAAATGTATGCAGTCGGTGCCGATTTTCGTCTATTTCTTTCATTTACGGGGAACTCTTGTGTCCATTTAAGCTTAAGAGCAATTCATAGTGTCTGTTCGACAGTTAGCTCGTCAGCGTAAAAAGTTACGTGATTGATATTTGCTTGTCGATTGATGTAAAAAATGTTTCCAGCAACGATGTGTGAAGCAGCCTTAAAAATAAATACGTACATTATCAGAGTATTATATCACTTCGTTGTTTCTTTTTTATTATTATTTATTTAGAAAGTTAGTAAAGTAATCAGAAATTATCCTTAGTTATGGTTCCAAAGTAGATACAGATGGAACTTTGAATTAATTGAATTAAAATATATGGCAACTGAAACTGAACTCTATAACAATATAATTATATAATAATTGTAACCATTTATTAAGATAATACACAATGTCCCACATAAAGTCTGCGGCATATTTTTTGTTAATTAATATAGGTGAATTTTGAAATTTCCATTTATTTCTGCGTAAAAAACCACATCAAATCACCTGACTTTTTTAATCGCCAAATTTGACATTCTCTTGTGAAAACTACAAATTCTTTTGTAATTTCTAAAAAGTTGTTAGGTTAACGGAAGAAGTTGCTTACTTTCTATTTTTTCTTTTCGAATATATCAATTTTCAACAATACAAGTTTAAATGTTAACAAAGTAGGCTTTATAATTATTTGTGCACTCTTAAATCAACTTTGCATTAAATTAATGCAGCCTCATTGCAGTATTTTTTATTTACATACAAAACATTCATATAACAAAATGTTATATAAAAAAAAATGTATTATAAACACTTAGAATGAGTTTTAATAGTAAATCCTTGACACCAACGGTTTCTTATAACCGAGTTCTACTTTGTAAAAGCAACGTGGCAACATTTTTCTAATAGAATATTGTGCATCCTGCAATGAAATTTTATATATTAATTAAATGATTTTTCTTCCGCTGTACGCTTTTGATAAAAGTTCCTTGCTATATCGAACGTAGGAGCATAAAAATAGGTTTACTATTATTAATGTAAATCTTGAATCTTTTACATTACCGTACCAATACCCTGAAATGTATAAAGGAAAAAATTATAAAATAAAAACGGGTTAAAGTTTTGAGAAAACGCAGAAGAGAAAAATATTGGCCCAAATTAGATATCCAACCCTTACAAATCGGTTGTTGTTTTAAGATCTTTTATTCGCTATTTATAACAGCAGCTGAGCATACGGCCTGGTTTATTAAGTTCGCAGGTTATAGCGTGCCGAATGTTTAGTTTAATTTACAGTGCAAAAGCATTGGTTATAGTGAACATTTTCTATAGTCTGTGCTAAAACGGATTAAATTCTGCATATTACTTTCGGTTACAATGAATCAAATTTATCAATGAGTGAATCATTCTTCAGTGTGCTTTCGATTAAAGTGTTATTTTACAATAAACGCAACCATGAAGTAGGCGCTTCTCATAATTGCATATACCTTGATAACCAAATCCGATTTAATACGTATCAAACAGGAAAGAGTATATCTCATAGGGGTTCATCACATAGTGGGCGGTACTACACAATTTCCCATCTGTTAGATACTTAGCTATTAAATCGGTTTTGGTTGTCAACCTGTATAATGGTTGACCAGCTATTTGTATTATCATTAATGTCAATATGTATTACAAATAGTAAATGTTTTATTTTAGGCCTGGATTTTTTTTGTAAGAATACGTGTGAACGTATGAATAAGTGCACATTTTACTAGCCCTTAATGTTCACTATAGCCGGATTGCATTCTTTTTGATTTTATAATTGCAATATAACCTTATCAATTCTATGCATTTCTTACATCAGAATCGAAGTGATTTTATAAAAACACTATAGAAAGCGTTGATGCTGTCGTAGTGCAAAATTTGATGTATGTATAGTTTGTCGCTGCACTACACCGCTCAACAACAGTCGCATTAATTTGCATCGCACTACACATTAATTCTGGCACTAATTTCGCATTACCCTGCGTGAACGCAATGTAAATTACTATAATTTAAAATGCCGATTAGTACTTTTGATTGATCAAAATGTTAAATGTTTAATTTTTACTCCAACGTACCACATTTTGCGGCTAGCTTTATTTTAGTGTTTATTTACATATCACAAAATTTAAGTCAATAAGATAATACTTAACCGCGGTTGTCAACTACAACATACGTTAACTGTGTATAATATAAGCGTAATACATATATTTTTACATAATGTCTAACTAGTTTATAAGTAGGTAGTGTACTAAACTATGTGCTTTCACGAATAATAATAACACATTAGCAGTTGTGACGTCGACAAGATAGACTGTCCAAAATTATTTTTAAGCATGTAGAAGAATTGTGGTAGAAGTATATCCATAAAACATGTATATCGAAATAATCGTGGTTGTTTGGGAGAGTTGTGAAATTGAACACTGTAGCGCTCATCTCAGTGAACTTCTTGTAATTATTTTAATAAATGAAAAAGAAGAGCTGGTCTCTAGCGCATCCAACCAAATTTTCAAACGGTGATTTTATACTAATGAATATATTATTCTTAGGAATACATATGTACCGTTGCATTTCGTCCGAAAAATAAAATAGATTTCCTCCTTTCTTGTAGGTATTTAACCATAGATAAAAATTCATCAGTCAAGTTATATTTTTCTAATAGTACTTAAAAAAGTTAAATTTGTTTTATTTACTGCATTGTATTTCATTTAAAAATCTACACTTAATTACAATTACTTCAAAGCAACTATAATGCGAGCATTACATACTTACCACATTGTATTAAGAGTCCTAGCAGATTTACAGGATATTTACACACCTTTGTAAATTGTACGCGTTAGATTTCATAGTTCGTAATATCATTTCGTAATTGTATTTATTTTGTTAACATATTGTATACGTATTTAATTGTTTTTTTTCTCTTGATATTTAACTTCTGTGAAGTATCTACTTAAACATATTGTAATTATCTACATAGTTTTTTGCCTTTATTGTATAATTACGTTTTGAAAGTGTTGAGTTTGATAGGTTGTTTGTCATAATGCATGTCAGTTTTGTTAGTTAACGTTGTATCGCAATTATATTTAAAAAAAAATATATTAAAAATATTAGAGTAAATTATATACGTTTTATTGTATTTCTTTATTTTTCTTAATATTCTTTGAATAGTTCTCCTAATGATTGGTACAGAGTCAAGAAATTTAATTTCCGAATAAAACAAAGTGAGGTGAGCAAGAAAGAAGATATCGGTACTTATCCTCTCTTCTTCTATCTTACCTCGCCTCACCTCGTTTCGTTCGGAAATTAATTTCCTGGCCAGCATCAAGTTATACGGTTAAGATCATGATATTTTACATAGAATACGTAATGCAACTGCGTAAGGAATAAAGTTCTGAGCGCACCTCTACTCCGTAACCGATGCCGCTCTACTTAGCAAGTGTGCCGAACAATATATGTTTCCACTATCACTACCAATAACATAACTTTCTTTTTAGAACGTCCAATGATTACGACACACGCTCAATTATCCCAGTCAACGCAGCAACTAGTGATGGGAACCAAAAGAGGGCGCTTTTTAATGCGCCAACCTAGAATTAAGAGAGAAAGCGACCCTAGCCAGCATGCGGATTGCGAACCTCTGTCTCCACAGTTTTTAACCGTTCCGCACGTTAGAGTAGAAAGGCAATGTTCGGATCCCTTACCAACCATATCACCACCACCTGGCAATCTTTTGTCAGTACCAGGAAACATTCTCGTCAAGCAACACTCCCACCCGCTGCTGCCTAGTCAAACGCATCAGGTAACTCCTTATGTAAATCATTGCACATTAATTGTAAGTTTCTTCAGCAGTAAAAGATATTAATAAGAACCTACAGAGTTGAGCAATTTAACTAAATAAAAGTAACTACCGTACAATGGATTAACCGAACGTTAATCAGGCTATTGCGCGTTTTTACACAGGCTACATGATTTATTATATGTCATCTGTAATTTGTCAACACATTAGCGGCAATTTAGTAAGTTCCCCCCGTAAGTGGCAAACATAATCATGCCAATCCATTAACTTACAAAAGAACTTCGGCAGATTTATGTCAGAATCCTGTTAGTGCTTTTAAAGTTTCTCCAGAATTTTGAAAAATTTCAAAACAAACCGATGAAGCCCAAAGTCAACTTAGTTACAAATAAGATAGTCTTTTTATTAGATAGAATTTTGTAGAGCAAACATAAATTTTGCATCTCTACTTTTTTATGTTATGCAGGCTTCGACGCCGCCTATTCCTTTACATGTACTTCTCCCTCAAAGTCATAGCAACGAAGGCGACCGATCCGTTAGTCCCGTGGTTGTTGTCTCCGATCCGCTAGCCATGTCTCCACATGATACTCACTCTAGAACTGAAAGATGTCCACCGGAAGCGACTGCGACACTACGAGTACGTACGGATGAGTTGAGAAGAAGTGCTTCGTCACCACAGGTATGAAACCAAAGATATTATTTGATTTCAAATTACAAATATCACCAGACCTATTTTGAGAAAATATAGGGTTTCTAATAGACGTTGAAATTAATTCGGAACCGTTCCAACAACCATAGAGCTAAAATTTGATTTCATTGGTTTATCCGATGTAATTATGAATCAAAATTGATTAGACGCCGGCCCTGGTAAAATTTGAACCTATGATTCCCGTTTTCCAGGCGGGCGCGCTAACCACTACGCAGGACTCCTAAACTCAATACCATACTCAGAAACTGAGAAATATTAAAAATATTCTAGACAGCTTTTTATCTGCTTCAAAATAGACTGAGTAGTAGCCACTACCTCCTTCGGGGAACCGCCTCCGCTTCCTATTTTTTCTGTTATAATCGGCAAAATATATAGGCTGTCCCATGGAAATAAAAAGAATAGAAAAAATTCTAAATCAGGCGCATTACTCGTCATTACACTTACCTGCAAAATTCATCAGTATCATCGTTTCTGTTTTAGAGATATTTGCTCGGTACCGTACTTTATCCCAACCTTATATAAAATTCATTCGATATCTTCATAGGAGCAAAACCGTTTATTTGAGTATTTTTTCATAAGTAATAAGTATAGAAAATAATGGAAATAAGTATGCAACAGTTAGTTTATTTTAAGGAACGAGGCAATTTTCGTAACAGCAACTACGCCAAATGACCGGGAATATATAGCAATTTGGTAATAATAATCTATCATGTTTTTCTCAATTTGCGACAGATATTGAGACGTTACAGTAATTTTGTTTTATTTTGAACATCCTTAACGCGACGCCCTACGTCTCGCGACGTCCAACGGGGGAACCGATAGTCTACAAGATTCAAGTTCCAACTAGGCAATAACTAAACATTGGTTCTGTTGATTCGGTAAACTGTGACTAGAATTGTGGTTAAATCAATTTGGCACTTTCAATAAGCTCTTCGAGTTATTTGTTGTATTTATTTTAAATATACGTTAACCGAGTAGATGTTTATTTAATTTTTTTTATTATATTTCGATTTTTGGTTACAGATGTTCTAATAAAGATGAACAATTATATTGCAACAGAATATTGAGCTATAGAAAAGCGGTACAAAAACAGGAACATACGCACATTTAAAACAACTACTACTTATGACATTCAGTTAACCACTTTTGACATTTTACTTTTGAATTATCGATTACTTCTTGTGAAATATCTGGTCTCTCTAGCCAATGCGGTTGGCTCTGATTGTAAACATCAAAGTTTATTGGACTGATGGTAAATTTGGTGTCTTTGCAGTGAGCATCTATCATACTCCAAATTCCCGACATATAGTCATAACTTAGGTCTTCATCGGGTTTCCTTGATGGAGAAGTAACCGGGTCAATTTCCATTGAAATTTTATCAGGTTCCGATAGTAGTTTATTGATCTCATCTTTCAATGTTTCTGGTAAAGCTTTCTCTTCTTTCGACGCTTTAATCACTTTGTCCACAGTGTCCAAGTTCTCATTTGTCATGTCGCTTCCAATCTGAAATATTTGAATTATCGCTTAAACTATAATTATTATTAAAGTTGAAAACACCTCATCACCCGATCGATCCCGGGTGTGAAGCGTGTCTCATGTTGGTGCCCTCGTGTCCATTTGGGATGCTAATACAGCTACTCATAGTATTGATGGAACCGCTCACGGCAAAAACAATGCGATGAGAGAGAACGATCGGAACAATGTTGATGACGTCAGGTAAGTAGAAACATGTCCGATGGTTAGCGTTTCCTATCCTCACATTGCTTTTGCCGTGATTCCGCCAATACCATGATATTATTTCAGCGTTATTTTGGTTATTGTAAAGTTAAGTTTATTATGCAAACATCCTAAAGAACTTACTTGTAGATCGTCTTTTGCAATTTTGATGGTATTTTTAAAATCTTCTGTAAATTCAGCCATCGTAAGCAGATCCGCGTCGTACTTTGATATACTTTTGTTCCCAGACTTTTTGGCATTGTAAAAGCTATTTCTATGAAACTCTTCAAATACATCGGAAAGATCGCTGCAACTATCGTCGGTTTGATCAAATGTTTCTTTGGGCTGTAGCAATTTTCGGATGATATCTGGTGTTTCGGGTCGACTAGATAATCGTTTAGTATCCAGTTTTGCAAGAGCTGGCCAAGCGCGACGCTTGTGCCGCGGCATGTTTTTAAATATTGATCAAACTTCATATTTAGGTGGCTGGTTTCCTGCAAATGTTGCCGCTCTCATTTCACATTTACTGTTCGATTTTATTAAATGTGGTATGTGTACAGATTCTTTTGATTATACAGATTATATGACAAAAATTTATTCTATATATTTATTATAGCTCCGGAGTTCATTTTAG
Organism: Oryctes borbonicus; assembly: GCA_902654985.2. Classification (NCBI taxonomy): domain Eukaryota; kingdom Metazoa; phylum Arthropoda; class Insecta; order Coleoptera; family Scarabaeidae; genus Oryctes; species Oryctes borbonicus. Next base: position 11,780,708 of record LR736860.1, on the reverse strand, counting down.
AATGTTTGTGTTTTGTCTTATCATATTTTATCTATACATTTTATTAATTTTGGATGGTGGTCTTCCATGCATTATTTACAAGTACAAGATTTTACAAGTAATAGTGCACATTTAAATTTTTAATATTGGACGAACTGATTTAAAACTTGTAACTACTTTTTCATTTACCACGTGTTTGAATATATATTTTCACGTTCGTATAGCACGTTCGACAGCTTCCCGTTTTTATTTGTATTTTACGCTAAACATGCGCAGACATAGACAATTTCCAATTGTTTCGAGGAATTTAAACGTTTTAGGCTGGTGAATATTTTTTGTTAATCGATCCTCATTTTTGTAATATTTTAGGCATGTACGAGATCAAGCCACTGCCCCGTGATACGATCAGGTCCAGCATTAGGTTGCAATTACTGTTGGAACACGGTCGACACCCACGGACGCATTTTACGAAGAAAAACGAAGTATCACTGTCCAGAATGCCAAACGAACTTATGCATAGTACCCTGCTTCCAAGAATATCACGAGCGACACGTTTCTTCGAGTCAAGCCGATCCGATCACTTTGACCACATCAGTGGCGAAAGCCTTTCCAAAGACATCATCGATATGAAATCTAGGAAACACGTCAGTAATACGGCAACCTTGATCTGTGGTAATTTTGTGATCGGTCATTGTCGAATGCTATATATCCTTTTATCGGGTAATAAATCTTAAATGTTTAAGATTTAGATGTGTAAATTCGTTTTGCTGTTCTTGTTTTCTTCGGATACAGATTCAAATTACAAAGCAATTTGATGGTGTATTCAGTATTTAATTAATTCTATTTATGGTAAATTTGTATATTAATATAGAATTATAGAGATACATATCATGACAAATACCCAACTAGAAGTAAATGAAGAAATGTCCTCTGCTAAAATATAAATCAATTGGTATGTAAATGAGGTGTAGGTATAGGCGCAATTTTACATAACAGCAATCACTTTCGTATGAAGTAACGTTAGGCAAAGTATCGTGTTTTTTCCCTTTACGAGCAGTATGAAATTCCCGAAAGTCATTTTGGATATTTCTAATGTTTTCTTATCTTTTATTAATTCCATTATTTATCTCAATGGATTCAAAAAACTCAATTTCCAGGTCCATTTCCTAATTGATGGCTACTGATGTTGCTATCTCTAACTAATGAATGCGTTTCATTATTTCGAACCATTCTTCCCAAGTTATATCACTGAGTCCTGTTGTCGTATTGAAAATACTAAAAGTATACCATCATAATTTAAAATAAAATACATACTCTAAAGAAACACCTTTACACTGGTCCCCATAGTTCTTTCCGAATACTTCTATAAATGTTGATTAATTGTGGGGTGAAATTTACCGTTTTAATTAAAACGAGGTTACTGGGTATTAACTCTCCCATTTATTGGCAGATTTTAGACACCAATTGCAGCGAGTATGCTCGAACTCATGACAATTCACTGCCGATATTCGCCACCACTTCGATCAATGGCTTCAATTTTATTAATGCAGCATGGACATGAGACATACATATTTCGTATACTTTTATTTCTAAAAATTTGTTATGCAAAATTTCATAAACATGAGCGCATTGTGCGCCGCTATATTAGACATATAAATAGTAAATGGTATCGGAGCCAACGGCTCCTGCGGCACGCCCACCACCAGGGGGCATTCGGACGACATCGATGCACGAATCCTGGTTGAGAAAGTACGGCCAAAGGGGTATGAATTAATTAACGTTACCAAACCGGTACTGATACCCGAATACCAGCTAGCTATCTGGTAAATTTGCTTAAACATCTGATTATAATCTAACAGCAGCCCCGGTGGTATGATAGGCACAATAAGGGAGGAGGTATCCTGATCATGACGCAGTCGAGTTGACCGGATCCCCAATGACAATATTCTTACTTTTACGTACAACATTCCGCATCGAATCTCCTGTTTGCATTTTATGTTTAATGTAATGGAAAAGTATATACAAAAATAATCTTAACGTAGTTAGTAACAACTATTTTGTTTGTCATATCGTCGTTTCTAATAGCAAATCTTACTCCTGCTCTTTAAAGATTTGCAAATTTTAATTTTTGAATTATAAATATGTTTGACCACCTTAATTCAATACGATAGAAGTTGATTCTTTAATTTGGTGAATTCCTTGTCGTTTATTATGGATAACCAAAGAATCAACTTTTCCCCGAAGAACAAACCAAATACAACATTAAATTGTTTCTAAAGTTAAGGATTAAAGGATTTCCTATAGCTGATATGGAACATACGCTCGTGGGCATAAAAGGTATGATTGAAATTAGAGGAAAATTTGAATTGCTGCGAGCATATCATGTTTGTTAATTGATTGTACTTACAAAACATTTTGTATTTTGAATCTGTTAATCTCTTAATTAATATATTGTTTACTCGTAACATTTAAGGCCTACGGAAATTTCTTTAACAGGGTGAAATTTAATTATCATAACTTGCAGGGTTTATCTTTTCTATACCTGTATCTACTTAATGTATAAACATCCCTTGTAGTCACCCTGTACATATAGTATTATGTTACTATCATAATAATGACGAACATAATCTTGACGTGTTTTCGTGTAAAACGTCGATTCTGTAAATATTAACGAGAGCTTGCGTAATGATATGACAAGTTCATAATATATAAGTGTGTGTTAATTTTAGTGTAAGTTTTGTACATTGAAATAAGTGAATATAATTGAATTAATCTAAATATGTAGACACTCTTCTTTAAACTGCATTGATTGCGAGTTATTTTGAATTAGGGTACAAGTTTGTATCAATGTACCATATTAAAGGTAGTCAACCTTAATTTTAAGATTGGGAATATCAGAAATTTGAAGAAAAAATAAGTTGTGGCTATTTTCAGGAACTGGATACCCGTCCAGCGCACAACCCGGTTCCTGATTACCCGGTTGTAGAACCGGATACCCAAGTACTCGGAATCGAATACGCAGAACAGGTTATTCAACTATTCGGTTCTAGAACCATTTTCGGGTACCCGAAACTGGGTATTCGAATATTTTTTCGAACAATGACATTAATATACATACTTTTCTAGGAACGATGTACCCGTCCAGGGCAGTACCTGGGTACCCGGTTCCAGAACCGGACAGCCGAAACCGTGTATTCGATTATTCAGTTTTAGAACCGTTTTCAGACACCCGAAATAGGGTAGAGTCGATGTTAAAAATTTCGAGTACCTGGATATCCAAAACCGGATGCTCGGTTTCGAAAAACAGCCCTAATAATCATCCATCTTTTTATATCAAAGTCGAAAATAGTATTGTACAGTGTTATTTAATTTTTGGATGGAAGTAAAATGTTTAATTGTTGTCTTAGAATTTATCTACTAACGCGTTGGTATTAAGAATTGAAATGTCACGTTTTCACAATATGAAATATTGAAACGTATTTGACTGGTAATTTTGCAAATATATTACATTAAATTGTAATAAGTACATTAAAAAGAATAATGATACTGTATAAATTTGTTCAGGACATATTGTCCAAAAGCCAAGAGTAAAGTAGCTTTACTTACTGGAATGGCTAAACCTCCTAAATGCGCAATAGTACTGTTTAAAATCCCGCTACATTTTTTTTTTTTATATAGTAGTTATGTTGGAATCGATGTTATTCATAGATCCTCTTTATCAGAAGTTAGCAATTTAGTGGAACCATCTTCCCTAATGTGAGTTCCCAGTATTTGTATGTATATAGTTATTAAAGAACATATTTGAACTAAGATAGTCAGGCGTACGCATCCGGCTAAATGTTACTAAGGCTAAAAATTTTATACAAAATATCTATAATCTCAATTCCCTTAGTGAACCATTGAGAGCTGTTCTATGCTATACTTGACACGTGCGCAGTGGGTTACAAAGCTTTACGCTGTGCGGTACTTGGCGAGATATTTTAAGCGATGTACATACATATTAATAATTCTTAAACGTTTAGAAATAGAATACCTTTTACAGGAGCAAATTGCTACCCAACTCTCCAAACAATTCAATTAGTAAACGTTTAAAAGTATTTGGTATTTAAATTAGTAGAAAAAATATTTTCATATGAATTTGTTATACATCAAAGATGTATGTTGAAGAAAAATTTCTTGTTGGTAACACTACATTTTATTGAAAGATCTGTGATAATTGGAGAGGCGACGTTGAGTGCAGTTTGTCACTGGCGTTGCATTAGGTGGAAGACTCTCGCTAAAATTGGCGAGAGTTAGAACGCGCGGTACGTTGTTAATAAGCAAGCAAAAGGAATTAAATATTTAGTTGGTAACGTTTAGCTTTGTATCAAAGTACCTACATTGCTAAACGATTAATAAAAAGAAATAAAATAAAAAGAAATGGTGGAACAGTTTCTTCAGGAGATTCTGGCAAAAAAATATATAGGAAATCATGAAATTTGATGAAGATGGACATGGAATGAAGAACAGCATCCAAACACCTAATAATTGATATACAAGATTCTAACAACACTAAAATATCGACGCACTCCGCACCACGCAAGCTTAATTAATTAAATCAGGAACAGCTGTTTCGAGGATGCGTCGATCCTCGTCTTCAACCGTTTGACTGAATAAAAATTAGGATCGACGCATCCTCGAAACAGCTGTTTCGTATTCCTCTCATATCATTTTTAGTAGACACAAAAATTAGATTGCGTGTTTTCCTAATATGCTACACTTAACATGAGATTGTGCATAAGTATAATCGGCGATCGGCCGACGCGCGCCAGCAAACTGCACCGAATGTTGCCTCTCTGGTGATAATTCAATAATTTTAGACTTTAGCGCTCCCATATATTACAATTAAAAAAAAATGATTACTAACCGCTGAGTTGGCTTATGGAGAAAGAATACTAATTTGTATTCCTCTATAGCAAATTTAAGAAATTGTATCTCTCATATACAAACCTCTATTTTTATATTAAAATCAATGTCCTACTTTTATAACGATTGGTAAAATATTTTGGAAATATCCACACTCTCTTTGTAACAAATGCTTGCATCTATATATATTGTAGAAAAGATACCTATTAACATTACGGTATTGAATAGTGCTTTTTCCACCAGACCTCACATTCGCGCAATTCGAATCACAAGCTTGTGTAAACATACGGTTTCCAGATACCTACAATACAGGTCTGAATTGCTTCGCCAAATTTTACCAACGCGATCTGTGGAACAATAGTGCAAGACAAGTCCTATAAATGTATGTCGGAAAATGCTTGCTGCCACATACAACATATTTTTCGGAATAACCCTGGAATTCTTGAGGAAATTCAACAATTAGTGGTTCGGCGAAGCGAAGCCTGTATTGCTGCTGAAGGAGGATATTTCCAGCAATTACACCAACGTCTAATCATAGCACATTTAGTGAACCGTTTTCATAACAAATCGTGTAAGTTCTGAAATTTGTTCTTGTTGTTTTAATAAAAAATCGTTACTGATTATTCGCAACTTTGAAATTTGCGGATAACTTTTGAAGGAAGCGGTTTTGGACTATTTATCGAAACAGTTTTGTTCCATACACCACGTTAGTAAAATTTAGCCAAACAATTCAGATCCATGTTATATATTAAATGAGCAGGTGCCCTACTGTGTACAAGCACATAAAAAAGCAATGCCTAGTGCTTTCGTCATATATATACCAATATCACGGTGTACAAAAAAAAGCTTCCGCTATTTTCGCATGCAAAAGGAAAATGCTGTTTTTTCTAGTGCCACTGTACAATGTAAGACTTTTTAAACGGGAAAGTAATTGCGATGTTCAAGCGATAAACCTGGTGAAACCTTAAATGACAATAAACATAAAAAAAAATCAATTCTAAACGTAATAGGCACATGAACGCGAAGAGATTCAACTACGTTTATACTTGTCATCATTTAACAATACGTTTCTTCCATTACGCGTGCTTTTGGAATGGAAAACATGCGATAAATTAGAAGAAAATAATGGGATTTATTTATTGATGGTGCTAAGATCTAGCGCACGAAATAAACTCTACAAATAAAACACAAAATGTTCATACATTATATTTGCGTTTATCGTCGTTTACATATTTCTTAAATGTGGAATGGATTTAATCCTTTTTGAGTTTACTGTCACTTGCTGTTTTATCAGATTTACCGTCCGACTAAAACACATATTAAGGAGTTACCGCTAGGATCCCGATAAAACTTTCAAAAATGAACATCTTTAGTGTGCTTGCTCATACTTGTAAGGGAAGAGTTACCTATATCGGGGCCCAATATATATTTGTCAAAATTGCGGGATAGTTTTCGGGATGAATTAAGATTACGTTATATTTGTTGGGCAGGGCATGAGAGAGAAATTGTTAGAATTGTGGTATATCTTGTAGCCGTAATTGTAATTGGCCTATACTACATCTCTTAATCAATTCATCGTCTTCTATTACTAGAAGATCTTATTGATTTCTATTTATCGCTGAAACCACGTGGCGTTAACGTTATCCAACTCTTATCGGGATCTCCCTCTAATATATAAGACATCGATACAGCTACGGTTTTAATACTAAATTTTAGTGACGTCAAATTCTTCCGGAAAATTATACATTATATTCCTATAAATTTTAGAACGGTCAAAGCAACGTTGTAATATTTAAATAATAATATGTGCAATATATCTTTACTTTTAATTACAGTGAATTAATTTAGCAATTTTACCGTTTTAAGTGTTGGCAATGTTGTGAATATGTACATTTTAAGAGAAATATTTTTATCTTCCTTTGCTTCAGGACTACTGTAAAACTTCCAAACAAAACTTAACATACAGATTGCTGCTGCTTTTATGCAGTAGAACGTGATTTATCCGAACTAACTGGGATCATGCGCACTTCGGATATACGATCGTTCGGATAACCGAATACAATAATCCTTCCAATATTAAATCTCCTTGCCGCGGATGACTTTTTTACAATCCGCTAGTTGTAATACGTCACATAGTTTTGATGACGTTTCGGATAATTTTGCTGTAAAAGGTTGCTTTGACGCGCTGAAAGTAGTAATAACAACGGAGTTGCTACCTAATGTTGCATTATTGTAATTATATATTTATGTCGAAATTCATGTATCTAATAAGTGAAACTGTGGCTGAATTGACCAAACTTCGTTGAGCATCACGATAGTTTTTTCCTACTACCGGCTACGTAAGTCATTCGTTACTGGCCTGATTGGAGAGATGTAAATTCGATTCACGGGTTATTTACCTTTGTTGCCCTTAACAGCGGGATGTAATGGACGTAAAATTCAATTACCTCCCGCGATAATAATATCATTACTCGGGTCGTAAATACTTTGGCGAAATCGGATGCAACATCTTCGATCGCAAAGCTGCACTCACGTCTCGTGAAATAAAAAACAATTTTTTTAAATATCGTATAAACAGCTAGCGCTTTAGAAACGACATTCTGAAATGCTTAAACAGAGGTACTGAACTGTTCGTGTATTATACGCTATACAAAAATATTTCGTATTGTACACTATATTAAAGAAATATTTATTAATACTTTCGAATAGTTATTCTTCAAAAAGAAATTACGGTTAATTTCAGTAGCGAAGGGTAATAACGTAAACGGGAGGACGCGGAGAGCGATTCGATTCCTTCATGTGTTTTCTTTGCATATTGCGTGGCTTGTGCTATACGACGAAAACATACGAGAAAATCGAATCGTTGTCCGTTCCCTCCAGTTTATGTCATCGTCCACCGCCACTGGTTGGTTTAAAATTTAATTGAACGTGGTACATTTTAAATTACGTGCATGAAATCCATATTTATAGAAGCTATTTAGTTTATTGAAATAAATAAACATATTTATCGTGCTCATATTGAACAAAGAAAAGAGCTTTAAGTGGTTACAGACAAACGAATGCATTAAAGAAATATCACACTATTTTTATGAAGCACCTACACTATACATACATATATTATATATAAATATATTTATATACATGTTTTTTGAAGATTATAAATTATTTTTTCATATTTAGCTCTGTACAATTTAATACACTATGTAATTAGTATACATGACGATGATATTTTATTTGAACGAGTTGTACATTTTGCTTAGCTTTTTCTAGCCGCCATATACAGGGCGTCCCAACCTTCTGGAATTGTAAAATTACACGCCCTGTATAAACAGTAGGAAGTCAAAGTTTTCTGTGGAGATAATAAACATTCTAGAGTATTTTTATATAATATAAGTAACGAAGCACTTACTTTGTTATTTTAAATTAAACACCCAGTATATTAGTACGTATTTGGCCTTCCCATCTAGAAATAAACCAATATAATATGGATTCTATCTGCATCTTTCTAACAGATTTCTAGATATTTATTCAATCGCCAATTTAGATAACGCATATTTTCCTTGATAAGTGTACATTTTGCACTAGAGAGTAGTGTTATGTTTAAAATAACAAAGTAGGTGTCTGGTTCGTTACTTATCGATCATCCTGTATATATCTAAATATTTTTGGAAGATGCTTTATGAGGTTTATAATGCCATAAGAAAGTTTTAGCTTCCTGATACTAACTCGATAGACACAATTTTACAATTCCAGAAGGTTGGGACAGCCTGTACATGTGCCTATTCAGGGTGTCGCAATAGCGCGAGATTCTTAGTGCTCTTATTCTACATCCATATCTGCAGAAACAACATCCTGGACTGAATTGTTTTTGTATTAGGAGAAATAAGGATATCATTGAAAAATGTCATACTATTGTATCATCCTGCTTAATTATGTAATATATATGCTCTCCAATTAATATTGCGAAATTTACAACAACGTTCTTTTTTTACAGTTTGTTACCTTGAATTTTAGTACCTATTTTTGTTAGCATTAGCCCTACGAAAAAGTTCAAATCTCCCACGTACTTTTTCCTAAACTTTTCGAATTTGATATTAAAAGTGCGAGTATTAGAAGAAATTTTAACGTAAGCTTGGCAATTTAAGCTTTCTTGTAGGATTAATATTAACGGAGGTCGGTAGTTATTAGCTAAAGTATAAGGAAACACCTCTGTATGTTGTAAAACTTTGTATGTTCAAGTTACCATTGATGTTAGAACAGTGTGATAGTTGGTACCTGTAAATGTAAATTCTTTTATAGTATTAAAGTTAAACAAACAGAAACGATATACATGCTGCGGTTGCATGCATATTTCAGGGATTTCTTCCTTAAAGACAGAAATAATGATCATAATTGAATTGTAACAATAAACTAACAAAGAAAAAGATATTTTATTATATTATGATTAGAATTGTACTACCTATTGTCATCATATCAATATATGAAGGTTATTTAGAGAATTTAAGCGAGACATTATTATCATGGGTCCTAAAGTCCCGCGTTTTGTATAGTGTGTCCAAATTTTATACGGTTTCCATACTATTATATACGTTTCTTTCGTCCTTTGTGCTTTTGACGGAAGATTAACAGAAGTTATATTACACAACTGTTTATTTATTTAATATCTATTTTGTTAAATGTATGGTTAATGTAATAAACTATTTAAATTATAATACCTACATATAATTCCTCTACCCCTGGATTATATTACATATACAGGTGAACCGCTTAAAGTGATTCGCGCAAATGACAAAGGAAGAAAGCATATATTGCAAATTCTAAACGGGTACAATTATTATGCACAGCGGGCTTCAGATTGCTAAATTGCTGTTCATTCGTCAAATGTCTTCACGCACTTGATTCGTAAATAACTATTACTCAAATCGGTATCTCGTCTGCTTTCCTTCTTGGAAAAAATAAATGTATTTAACTTCTTCGTCTTCTTTTTCCCCACCAATCTCTAATGGTAAACGTGATGATCCGTCTGGTCCAGCATTTAGTTTTCCATTTTTGTGTTTAAAAGTGTAATCAAATCCCGATAAAAATATTCCCCATCTTTGCCGCCTTAATCTCTTTCTGTTTACTTCGTGGCTATGGGCGTAGTCAGAATTTGGAGGGTGGCACATGTGGGAAACTTGACTTATGACCGAAGGAGGGAGTTGCAAGAATTGAAATCTGAAATTATTTCTGAGAGGGGAGGAGGGCATGATCCATCCTTGCGCCCCTCTGGCTACGCCCATGATCGTGGCCCTAACGTAACAACATTGTATTATTATTGACCGGTTCCGACTGTAAAGTTAGTAAATCTACTATGCTGGTGCGCCATTCACTACGGAAACCGATAAAATATTTTTGTTTATGACTATAGGTTCATTGGGAGTAAGTCTTAAAATTGGTTTGACATGTACTGGGCGAATCAAAAAACAGCTACATGAAAATTTAAATGGAATACCCCGTATTTTATTGCATATTTTGGTAATAGGGGTTTAATAAAGGCAAGTTGCCATTACGCTTCCTATACCTAACTCGAGCTGTTTTTGAGAAATTTAGCTATTCTTGAAAATGTAGACCAGAATGAAGAGGCAAGCCGGTTTTATGTATTTAAGCTAGATATTTCGAACTATATTTATTTTTTGTCGAAACATTAGACTTGATGGTAAAATAAAAATGACCCCTAAAAAACTATACAGGATGGATGAAAATATACTTTTGATTTGGACTATAATAACTTTCTTATGTTGAATGAAACATTCTGTATTAAGGTTTCCTATAAGATTGTTACTAAATTAAAAGCAGGTGAAATTGTTACTTTTTTGCAGCGACTAGATTTTCCCTGAAAGTCGGCAAAACACGAGTCTGTCTAGTCGCTGCAAAAAAGTAATAATTTCGCCTGCCTTTGTTGTCCCTACTCATAAGTCAAATACCTTGATATTATCTTTGATAAGAAGCTCTCGTGACAATCTACGTCCCTTCGTGGAGAGATCAAAAACCAATAAAGAACATGAATATAATCGGAGGAGCTTTACATGAGTTGATGATGGATGCTACGATAGAAGACCATCGACTTTCATGCGAATATTATACCGTTGGCCCTACCACAACACTGTCCTCAAGGTTGCAAACAGAAATGCCAACTTAATTGACATAAAAGATTGCTATAATCAGAGAACAGTTGATTTTAAACTAATATGTTAGTGACGTTTTGTCAACATTTTTATGAAGGATTCAAAAATAAAATGCTTCGTGCTTATCAAGTTCAACTGGAGGACTTCCAGTCACAAAGGATCACTTTACTGAGTTCATGGAACTAGTTCACTTTGTATATCTTCTTTTCAGAAAATAATGTAGATCAACAATGCGCAAGTCTTGTTAACCACTAACTCAAAACCCAGAACTTATATTACGAATCGTCTGTTTTTCAAGTAGCTAATTCGGGAATTGACGCTTCTACTAATCAACATTTATGAAATATAAAGTTATTATCTGATAGTCCATCAAAGTTCAAAACCTCCATTGTAATTTCAATTACTACGAAATTAGAACCAGTGAAAGGCTAGACTGATAAATATCATGTATTTGTGAGCCACTCTGTATATCTAGGTCTAAACATCCACTGCAATACGTTTCCAAAAGACCAAAAATCTTCGGGAACGACAATTCATTCATTTAGGAGCTTAAAGTTAACAAAATAGGAACCAGGACTCAAGAAAAATGTTGATTGTAGATATTTTTTTAATAAACACTTGGTGTATTTACAAATAAATACATAAATTACATCATAATATCTTTGATTTATTTCTTCTCGTCCTTAGATAAAGGGACCTCCTCAGCTACTGGATTTGCATTTCTAAAGTTCGGAAATTCTTCCCAAGGAGCAGACAATTCAAATCTACGGAATTCTTGCGCTAACTCGATGGGTTCGCATACAACACGCTTACATTCGTCATCGTAACGTAACTACAAATAGGTGGAAGATAGATATAATCTGATCTTCTTGAGCTGTTATAAACAAACCTCAACATATCCACTTAAAGGAAAATCTTTTCTAAAAGGATGCCCTTGAAAACCGTAATCGGTTAAGATTCGTCTGAGATCAGGATGATTTGCAAAGAATACACCGTACATATCCCACACTTCCCGCTCATACCAATTGGCGCCAGCGTAGATGTCGCAACATGAGTCAATTGGTGTTAGTTCATCTGTAAATGTCTTAACCCTGATTCTTGAATTAAAGCGCAGAGATAAGATGTTATAGATAATCTGCAAGAATTTGTAATATAAAACGATTAAAAGGAAATGCCGGAAACTGGCATTACTTTGTGACTAGCAGAGTAACATTGGCCACGATATATTTGTACCTCAATAGGTAATAGGGGGCAATTGGGGCGTCATCAAATGCAGATAATTCTGCCTTCTATAACGCCTCAACTGCATGCAAAGCAATCTAGATGCAAAATTGCATAGTGAACTGCTTCCCAGCTGAATCAAATAAATACGCTGACTGCATCTATTTACTGAAAGGATAATTACAGGGATACAGTTCCCTGGAATAAAAACCACACCATATTGCTTGTATTTCAGAGCATATTAAAAAAAACATTACTGCAAAAAGTAATTCAGCTAGCCATAAAGTAACTCCAATTTATCTCCATGAAATATATAAATAGATGCGCCTTGCTAGAATATATATGTAAGCAACAGTTATTACCTACCTCAAATCTATATTGTCTGCTAGGAACATCAATTGCTGTGATATCGCTCAAGTTAGCAAATTGGGCATTGTGATGATCTTTCAAGAATTGCAATACTGGTAAAACACCTTCTGGTGCAATTAATAATTCTAACTCATCGCCTGCTGTAATTTGCACCTTCTGAATAAATTTAGGCAAACATTCCCCTACATATTTTCCAAAATCTTTAAGTTGATTTCTCTGAATCAGATTAGGTTTGCGGACAGTAGCTGAAAATATACATGTATTATCTGCATTCATTGTGTATACATGTAACTTACGCCTTGTTTCTTTTTTCTCGGCAATCTCTGCAGCTGGAGTCTCCGACATCAACCTTACTCCATTGCTGCAAACTAGATTACAAAGGTGTATATAAAAAATAAGTAAAACCGGGTGAGTTATTACCTCGAGCTTGTACAATTGGTGTCCTAATAACTCTTGTTAATTGTCGAAGCAATGAAGCCATTTTATTATCTAAATAATTAACTGTCAAGTTGAAGAGTTGGTTACCTAACAACACAACCAGACTAACAACTGACAACCATTTAACAACGCTGACACACAGTGTTGCCAACGCTAAAATTGGAAATCCACTAAACAATCGTCGTTATCCATTAAAAACTTTTTATATCTAGTTAAAAGAATTGCTACAAAACATGTAGAAAATGAAATATTTTATTTTTTACTGGAATACATCTATAGAAATGTAAAGTTATCTGCTTTTTAGGGTCCCCTTTGCTAAACGATAGCAATGCTTTTGCTGTCTTAGGCGAACTTGATATAAATTCTTTCGCCCACTTTTGTCCTGAAACATTTTCCCAGTACGAGGTCTTTTGGTTGTCTTCCCATGTTTTAATGACTTGTTTTATGTGGCTCTCTTGTAGGCCACAGAAGGGGTTAAAACCGATGAAAGGTATATTCGCTGCCAGCTCTCTAGCCAGCTTGTTTGCTTTCATTACATTCGATCCCTTGATGGCTTGGGACCCATCGCAAACTAACGTGGTTTTTGTGTCCCAATTACCTTAAATTGTGTATACATTCGTGAATCAGACCAGATTCGTACGAATAGGTTTTGATAGCTTTTAGAACTACCTGACTGTCACTGAATGTAGTTATAGTTGCCCTACCTCGAGGTTCTTTATGACGCACAAGTTCAGAGCTGAGATCTCTGCTTGAAATATGTTGGTTTGAAGTCCTGTAGGCATTTTAAGGTGGTAGTTAGGCCCACTAATACCTATACATGTTCCCACACCTTCTATTCTTGAACCTTCCGTATACCATACCAGGGTACCTTTTTTGCTTTAAGACTGCCCGGATGCCCACTCAATGATCACCTTATAAGACCGATCAAAATTGTATTGCATACGGGATCATGTTCTTTGCAATGTGCATCAGATAATTTACGTTGGGATCTTCAAGAATTCTTAGATGCCCTTTTAGATCCCCAATAAAGCGTGAGGGCACTCAATATAGCCTGTTTCTGAATGCGGATGTGAAGCGGTGTTAACCTCAGCAGGACTTCCAGCGCTGCTGTGGGACACGTGCGCATCACAAGCTGCTGTGCAGTGTTCCGAGTTGTTTTTGGCCACCAAACCAAAAAGGCGTGGGTGATCATGGGTCTAATTATTGCTGTGTACGACCAAAAGATCATTTGAAGCTTAATGCTCTAGTTCCTACCAAGTAACCTGCGACATACTAGTGATTCCTCAATGGGTTTCTTCTGTAAGTTAGACATGTGGGAGTTCCATGTTAGTTTTTTGTCGAACGTGACTCCCAAGTATTTAACTTCATCGCTAAAGCTAATTGTTTTCTCTTGGGTGGGGGGTGTTTTTAACAGACTTTCATTTTCTTTGTGAAAGGAACGACTGTAATCATTTTCGGGTTTGTGCGCAGGCTATGAGCTTGTTAATGGTTGTAGTTAGCTGCACCAAGTAAAAACTTAATTGTTAGACAGAGATAGAAAGCGTTACTTCCTGAGGAGCTCGTAAGATGGCACTACCATATACCTTCTTTTTATTTCTCAATAAAATTCCCCGCATCTACAAAATTCCCCAAATTCGTTGAATTTGAATTTGATTCGTTCGTTCAATTCTGTAATTTACCTGTTTAAAATAAACGTTATACTGTTGGTTTATCCAATTTGCTATATGCGCAGTTATTCTTTTTTCGTGAACTAGACTGCGGCTTACTTTCAATTTATTGTTTATCTATTTATGTTTATTGACGTTATCTTTTACTTTGTAATAATAAATAATAAGTATTCATATTTTTGGGATGGGTCAGGTTTTCCTTAATATGTATACACAAACTACAGTGTAGACCATTAATTAAACAAGCAGTTTTTAATTCTGCGCAAGTGTATTGTAATTTTTCAATAAAGTACTTATGTTATAGCAGAATAAGCAAACGTTATTGAAGGTGCTCTTTTGTTTAGGTGAGAATGTTGTATCGAAACTTGTTCTGTATGAGGTTGTGAAGACATGTTATCTTCAAGACATTGATTCCCAAATCCCACGAAGAATTCAGAGTTATTTCAAATATGGGTTGATGCTGTGATAATAAAAGATTATCAGAGATATTGAATGAAGTAATATTTTGATCAAGGAAAATATGCCATTTTTATTTTAAAATATGTACTTGGTAATTATTTTAACCCAGTTATTACTGGAACTATGGATCATCTAAGAAAGAATTGGTTAAGAGGGAGTTATTTCTTTGATTTTAAATGCGTATTCCAAATATGAATTTCTTGAAGACATGACAACCTCATGTCTCACAAACTATAAAATCTCAACTTTCCTCTATTATTATTATATGGAAGAAGATTTTCATATGACGATAAGGTTCTTGTCATGATAGCTGGTTGGTTGTTATACCATGTCTCAAAAACAGGAGGAGTAGCGGAAGCAGAACGGTTCACACGCATACAATATAATGAAATACGACTATTTCGAATAAAACGGATAGGAGATGGCGGCTAATTTGAATTTATAACGCGTTTACGTCCTATAACCTCAGTATGAATTTGTTGACGTGTCAAAGTAGGGGCGCCTGCTCCTTTACCCATTATTCGACGACTTACTTCTCAAAAGAACATGTTTTTTATCTAATAAGCTGCCAAATAACTGAAAAGTATTGTAGTTGATGTTGACAGGTTATACTAAACACTAAACATGGCCGACGACGACTTCCGTTATGATATTGTTTGTATGTAAGTCGTGTTGGATCAGAGCCAATGGAAACGCTTAGTTTTTACGCGAAAAATTTAAATTACTCTTCCTGTTATTGAGACAAGGTATAGTTGCTGTACTGAAAACGTAAACAAGAATCTTGAATAAAACAATTAAGAAATAAGTACTATTTGATTTATTATGAGAATATCAAGCTTATACAATACAATAAATACAACACCCACTAACCACTAAATTAAAACTTTTGTGCACTAAAAACACGATTTCCCCCACTAAATTTAGTGGAATTTCCATCAGTGTTGGCAATATGGCCGACCCAGGCCAAAATTTGAAAAAAATGAAATTAGCTGATTGTGGCTAGTTTTGGATAAAATAAGAAAATGACGAAGTTAGACCCCACGTTGCCCATCACTGCATTTTCATTAAATTAAATATTTTAAAATATTTATGTTGATGACGGTTCCTCATGCAGTTTGACCTGCTGATTACAGAGATTCCTTTAGGTCACGGGCGATAACATCCTTAAGAGTGGAGATAGAACTTTGAATTTTTTTAGTGTTCTATTGACGTGATTTGCTACAACTTTTTTCTCTAACATTGTTTTGTAGGTCGTTTAGTTTCGCCGTTAGGGTGTTGGATTCTACCTTTAGGTCAGGGGCGATAATATCGTTAAGGGTAGGAGTACAACTTTGATTTTTCTTTTATGTTCTAATGGGGGTATTTGCTGCAACTTTTTCCTCTAATAGTTTTTTGTACGTTGCTTTGTAACAATACTTTCGGCTTCATTTGTGGATAGATTAATTAAATAATAATCTGTCCTGTTTAAGGTTATGAGTGGAAATAGTGGTAGTACAAATTAAGCTGACGTACGGTGTTCGTGTATGATGTAAGGATGAATTTAAGTTGGGTATGGACGCTATTTTTCAGGTTGATTTCAAATTAAAACAATTTCGCGCTTAAATCGTTCGATGCGGTTTCGTTCGACTTCGCGTTTGTCCGATTCTATTCCATGTACTTCTATTCAACGTATAACCGAAAGCGCTAGCAACACCATGAGTCGAATGAAAACGAGTGTATCTAGTCGCTTTGGAAATACTGTTATTCCCCAAACATGTTTCTAAAGTTGAATGTAAATTCAAATGTTTGGGAAATAACAAGATTTATATCTGGCAAAATGTATTTCGTCTATTAAACACCTTTCGCAGCTGTTGCATCTACTCAGTGCTTCTGCGATTTTGGTATTCAGGCGCCGCATGCGCACTTTTCAGATGCCTAAACTGCGTGTTTACCCGTCATATTTATACTTTACATATTATTTAGTTTACATGCGTCGTTAGTTTATTCCGTTTTGTTTCAATTTTCCCCCACTTTTTTCCATTTCATGTACGCCAACTGTTGCTAAATTAAAGACGTAGGTAAACAAAACAAATCCACGCTCAAGATTATTCCTATGGTTTGTTCGCGCTATTCGTGAGGTTAAAATCTGTCAAAATTACTGCGTTTTGATTTGCGTACATTCACATTTACGTATATGCAAGTGGATCTACGCTTGTGTTTTCTGTTTATTAGATAATGGGCAAAATAAACACATACAGAGGAATAGAGGTTATACCATTGGATACAAATTCCAACTTAAGTCAATCTAGTGTACGCGCAAAACACGTGTTGGGGGGTACACCAAGGATGCGTAAGTTTGCATATCCCGCGGATCCGCAGCTGGTAAAGCGCGTGCAACGGGTAAGTGTTACTGTATTGCTTATTCTACATCGTCTAGTTAATATGTTGTAGTACCTGGAGGACAACGTTGATCAAACGTATATTGATATCAATGCTATGGCAGAGGAAATTCAAAAAACGTACAAGGAATATACGAAACGGAAACGTAGTGCATTTAGAGCAGCGATTAAGAAGGCATATTCAGTTGTAATGCATAGCTATGGACATAACGATCTTCAGCATTCATCATCAGATGAATTAAGTGCTAATAGCCAAGGCGAAGAAGAAGATGAAGAGGAATATGTAAGCATTCGTTATGCAGTTTTATATAAATGCTTAAATTTGTCTAGGTTAATAGAGCAATGCCTATGTATTACTAACTGCCACTGATGTGAAGAGCAATGATTTTGAATTAGTTATCAAATGCTGCTATGATTAAATATAGATAACTAATTTTATGGAATGAACACCATATTTGCGTTATATTATACCAAAACATTTTATTTGTTTTGTTTCTAAACTTACAATTGTTAATTTTTATAATGAAAAAATGTACAATGTTCTGTTAATTCCTCTATATCTAAAGTAAATCCTTAAATCCGAGATAAAAAAATATGTGCTTTAAACCCTCTGGGTATAATGCACATTCAAACGTTTAGACAACGTTGGAAACCAAATTTGATTTAAAAGCGTCAGGATATATACAAGATGTCCCAACCATCTGGAATTGTCAAATTGCGCCTATTGTGAAATAGTGAGAAATTTGCTGAGAACGTGTTAGACGTCAGGCAGTCTTCCAGGAATATATTCCGTGTATACAGGGTGATGGATAATTTGCGAGTCGGACATTTACTTTGTTATTGTAAATGGAATACATTGATGTATTATTACCTCCGACTAACAATTAACCTATGCAATCTGGACTTCGTATATATATATATAAGAAATTAAGTATTGATATCACATATTATATCCATTTCGTTTCAGGTAATGCTTGGTTACTAACATTTTGAGCCCATGTGGCAGCTTGCAATCAAAAGCGAGCTTTGCATTTGAAAAATACGCAGGAACCGCTTTTGACGCTTAAATTGCCTGGTTATCATGACGACAGTAAACAAAATATATTGGTATTGATGATCTTAAGGTTATTGATTTAAATTACAAGCTAAAGTAAAGAAGAATTAGATAGGTATATTTACCTGTTATGAAAGAACCAAGGAAATTGTGTATTTTATATAGCAGGACTGGAGTTGCACTATTTCACACTAACGATGTCCATAACTGAAGACGTTTTTCAAAGCTAAAAGTTGATAGTAATAAACATAAATATGTCAACATCAGTTTAAAATTAAATCGAAAAATTTAAGAGAAAACGATGGTATAATTAAATAATAAAAAAGCCATCTACTTGTTTACATTCCTACAGCGAAGGCTTGAAATTTCTTCCTTCTATTTTGATATGTTTGCACAATCATTTGTGAAAACTGTTGTACACTTTTCTTAGCTCACTAACTGTTACGCTCCTGAATGCATGCGTTATCCTTCACGTCATATCTAGAAAGATCTTTTTACGTAATTCATTTTGCAGGCGGATTCTTAACCCTTAAAATTTAGAATCAGCAGTTAAGAACAGCAATAGTGGCTTTCGATTAATCTAAAAAAGCTACTCTGGAACTCTGCAAAGGTGTTTATAGGTTCCTCTAATTTCAAATTTTAGTTTTCAGACTAATTGTTTATATGTTTTTTATATGTCAATTGGTTCACTAGGTTGGACTCTTGAAAACCTTGTTTGCATTGAATGCTTTTTGCATTGTCGTTTAAGTAAAATATAAGTTTTAACTTGTTCTACATTTTTTTTTTTTGCATAAAATTGAGCATCTTCTAGTCTAGTAAGGGTATGCGCAGGTGACAAGGGAAGTTCTGGGCATTTTTCTCCATATACTGCAAACCACGATGGTGCTTTAATTTTTTTTTACCAGACTTATTTGATTCAAATTCGTTTCTAATGTACACGCAAATGCAGTGAAGACTGAGCAACATATTTAACATGCGGCATAAGGGGTGCATATCTTTCAGTAATCAGCCAGCTTTGACTATATACGTGGCTGCTTAAAACAATTTCTTGCGTAACCCCTTCTGCTCATCAGAAAGCAGTCGCATAATCCACCATTGAGTAACTCTGTAATAACCGAGAATACTTTTACTTTTTATACATTTCTATAGGGCGAGGCGCTTCAGCAGCTAAAAATAAAATAGCAGCAACGCTTATTGAATTATCTTCGTGTTTGTGTATACTTTAACTGTTTTTTGTGTAATATTCTTACATGATGTATATGTAATATTTATTTTATTTCTAGCATAACACTTTGTTGAACAATCATTTGGAAATCGCGGGTCTAACGGATCCAAACGAAGCAATTGATATTAGTAGCGATGATGCAAACGACTCAGATCCAAACGAGAAAGAAACCTCAAAGCAACCGTCAACATCCCAAGAAATCGTCAAAGTTCCACGACCAGTACAAGTTTATGTCGACCCGAATTCCTCCACAAAAGGAAAAAAGCGAAAAGTCGAATTCGAATCCGAAGTAGCTGCAGAGCGTAAAAGGAATTTTAAGATCTGTAACGAGACCTTTCAAAATGTTGGAGGCATGAGCAAGGTTTTCGAGGAGATATGCAAACACGTGGCACACATGAAACATACGCAGGTTTACCAGACGCATAGGGTACCTCCACCAAGGGGATTTATGTTGCACGGTCCACCTGGATGTGGAAAAAGTTTACTTTGCAAAGCCATATCAGGGGTATATTTCATCCGTTATTTTGTGCCTTAAGTAGTTTTATTTTTTTATTTGGTTTTCACTTTTTTTATATGAAATTTACGTTTACATTGTTAAATACTAAGTAGTTTAATTCTTTTGTTCCTTTAGCAATTAAAAATTCCCCTAGTGCGAGCAGTAGGCACTGAACTCGTCGGTGGAGTATCCGGCGAAACTGAAAAGCGAATTCGTAAAATGTTTAACATAGCATTGGCAGAAGCACCTTGCATACTTTTTATTGACGACATAGATACTATTGCGAGCAATAGAGAACAGTCTGTAAAGGAACATGACAAACGAATGGTTACTCAGCTAGGTTCTTGTCTAGATGGTAAGAAGTATTGCGCGTTTTTCTGTTAGCCTAAGTATGTTATTAGTTATTAGATAAGATAGCACAGAAATAGTTTTTAAATACTGTCAGAGGTAATAAATAGATTCTTTCGATTGCAATGCATGTTATAGTCAACAACGGTATCTGGTACGTTAAACAGTCTACTAGAAGTTGAAACGCCTCTGGATTTGTTCTAGTAGGACTGGCTAATGATTACAGTAGTCGATGGGAGGTGTATTCCGTAATCTGACGCCTCGCCCAATAATACAACAACCATTGAACAAAGGAATACATATAAGAAGGGTAACCTATTGCAGAATTGTGCGACACTTTTCTATCGCGCTCTAATCTCTTTATGTGCGTCTCGGTAGCCTCTTAGCCATTTTGTGCTTGGTTGTATGGTGTCGCCTCCTTGCTGTATTTCGAGAAACAGCAAATGGGAATTTGAGTTGAAAACGTGCATAAATGTGGACATGGAGAAGTGAGTGCAGTACATTCACATCATTTATGATATTTACAAAACCTTCCTGTTACTCTTATAAAACGAAATGTTTTTTCGACTTTCGGGGAAACCAGTAGGCAATACGTACCCCAAATTACATACAGTTTAGTTGCTCAAGTAACAGAAAATCACTACTGTTACGGCTAATACTGAAGAGGGACAGATTGTCACGTAACAAAAGTCAGCAGTGGGCGCACTCCTTTAATGTTGCTGCTAGCGCTGCTAATATGCTTAACAGAGGAATTTGTTGCTGCATTAGTATGGAAGAATTTACCGTAATACACATTACTTTATTTATCAAGAATGCTTTTTTTTTCAGGGTCTCGGAGAATGAGGTGTTATCAATCTAATATTATTTTATTTACAGAATTAGGTTCACGTGAGAAAGGTGACTCCGTACTAGTAGTTGGTGCTACAAATCGACTAGATGCAATAGATCCAGCTCTTAGGAGAGCTGGGCGCTTTGACAGAGAAATTTATGTGGGTATCCCCGATATACAAGCTCGTATAGAGATATTACAAATTTTAACGGCGCATATGCAACTTCGTGAAAACTTTGACTTTCAATTGATCGCTCATGGTACACCGGGGTATGTTGGCGCTGATCTTGTCGCGGTGACAAGGTCAGCTGCGTTCTACGCAGCCTACAGAACTTACCAAGAGAGGATGCAAACAGAAAAAGAAAAGCGAGAACGTGAAAGAGATCTGAAGAGGAAAAAGAGAAGGGAAGACCGTGAAATGGACGTTGAAGGAAAAGGAGTAGAATCAGACGATGATTCTGGTCAAATAAAGGAAAAAGTCAGAAGACTAGATGAAGGAAAACCTGAAGAAGAAGTTAAAGTAACTGATACACCTGAAAATATTCCCACATATTCTCTAGACAGTCCTCCTGTACTCGTTATCGATGATAGTGGAAATGGAGATGAAGATACACATCTACCAGAGAATCTTCAGCAAATAGTCACGTGGTTACTTGATGATTCGCAGCAAACCAAAGAAGAGTTAGAAACAGTACAAGTTACAGAAGGTGATTTTCAAAAGGCGTTGACAGACGTTCAACCATCGCTTAAACGAGAAGGTTTTGCTTCTATACCTGAAGTTACTTGGGGTGACGTGGGATCATTGGGAGCTTTAAAGGATGTGCTGAAAAGGAGTCTTTTGGTAAGTGTTAGTTTTAAGAGGTAAACTACAAAATATTAGCGAGCTTTACTAAACTGTTGATTGCTATTTTTCAAAAGATTATTAATTTTGATGTACTTTTATTTGAACTGTGAACGCTCGCGGAAAAACCAAGCTAAAACGAACAGAGATTTACTTTTGGTTTTGTTTAGTTTTGATCGAAAGCTGGTTATGTTATGTTAATTGTTTACATGAAAAACAGTCTCTCTGTCCCTAACGCTATACAAAAATACCTTAAGTTGGCAACAGTGAGTATAAGGCGTAACCATTGAAATGTAGAAGTAAACTGGAATGTGGTCGTCGCGTTAAAATTATGAGCCGTGCAGTTAGACACAAACCGTCGCTAGCGAATGGGCTGCTACCCTTCTCTTACACGTGTGCCTTACAAGTGTTGGTTAAAAATTGTCAGGTATTCAACGCATATGTGTTTTATACACATATTCATATTTTCATACATAGGAAAAACAATAAACTGGCAATTCTCTAGCTCTAACCTTCGTAGAGATAGCATCCCAAACCATTACCGAACCTCCACCAAACTGCACAGAATCTTGACTCGTCAGCAAACATAACAATCTGCTAATATTCAGTATCCCAATTACCATGTTATCTAGCAAACGCTAAACGGGCTACACAATGTAGTCTGGTGCTTTTGCAGGAACATGAACCCGAATATTTTCTTCACGAAGGCGGTTTTTTACCGTTTGGAGCAAAATTTCCACATTTGTGCCCAGCATCTCTCTTTGTAGCAATCAAGCAGTGCAGTAGCTAGTGTGGAGCGTTGTTAGGCGCAAAAAGCAATCATCTCGGACCGATGTCGTCCTTTGACGGTCTTGTGCTGACTTTTTGCTGATACCCCAGTTTCTTGATGTTTTTGTGCCCCCCTAACAACGGTAAAATGGTTACCACCAAGGACTCTCGCCACATAACGCTGCCTACGATCATTCTAAAGCAAAGCTAGTGCTCGGTCAGCTCCTTCGTGAGTTGGATGGTAGCTAACACGTTGAGAACCATTCATCGTGTCAAATTTAATCGCACAACTGACACATCGAGAACACAAATAAACTGAAAAAAAGTTGCCAACAAAATTTTATTGGTATTGGTACTTGCAGATAAGTAAATAGAAACTGTTTCTACATGGTGTCGACCTAGCATACTTTCGTTTTCGAAAAATACCGATTTCTCAGATAATTTTTGTGGGGTGCGTACTTCTAGGAAAGTTGCAATGGTTCTTAATGAAAAATTATATGATTTTGCCGTAAAAAGCTTTTATCCCACAATATTCTCACTTATAATGCAATGTTTTTGTTTCTAGGATCCGGTTAAACATGCACAAGCATTCAAAGATATGAACTGCACAATGTCATCAGGTATATTGCTATGGGGTCCACCTGGATGTGGAAAAACGCTAGTAGCGAAGGCGTTAGCAAACGAAGCCGGTCTAAACTTTTTGTCTGTTAAAGGACCAGAGCTATTAAACATGGTATGTTTATTCTTATAAGAATAATGCTCTAATTATAACTAATTATCATTCGCAGTACGTAGGTGAAAGTGAGAGATCAATTCGAGTTTACTTTGAAAGAGCTAGAAATGTAGCACCCTGTGTCATATTCTTCGATGAACTCGATGCACTGTGTCCAAAGAGATCTGAAAGTGGAGATGTAATAAATGTAAATATTGTAAAAGCAGCTATTAGAACGGATTTTTATTTTTAGGGCGGTGCATCTATGAGGGTTGTCAACCAAATGCTTACGGAACTGGACGGTGCGCAAGAGAGACACGGTGTATTTATATTGGCGGCAACTAATCGTCCGGATATACTCGATCCTGCGGTATTAAGAACTGGTCGTTTTGATAAAATTTTCTATGTGGGGATTCCATCGTCCGAGGATCGTGTGGACATTCTAAAAGCTCTAACGAAGGTATAGCACTAAATTTATTACCTTTTTGTAACGAAAATCTTACGATTACGTGTTAGAGATGATCTATGTTATCGAAACGATTCGGAATGTGTAGATGGATTATAATTTATAATTTGTTTTTTTAATGTAGAATGGAACAAGACCACGTCTGGCCCCTGATGTAAATTTAGATGAACTTGGAAGATGTAGCAGTTATGTGGGATATACCGGCGCTGATCTAGCGGGTTTGGTTAGAGAAGCATGCGCGTTAGCTTTCGGAGAATATATACTCCGAGCAAATCCGCAGGAGGTTAACGTGATAACAAACGACCACTTCACAACAGCTTCGCGTACAGTTAGGGCGTCCGTTTCTGAAAGCGTACGTATAATACAATGAAGTAGTTACCTTATTATATGTCACTATGCGGCTTATGTATACCAAGCTTGTTGATTTTGTCAATCACGGGACTAATAACTCACTTTTGGGTGACTCTATATCCCATCTTTTCTTCCGAGATTTAGAAATAAGAACTCGTCCACTTATGTGACATTTTTAAAGTACTAACAAGTACGAGCAGAACGTAATTCTAAATTAAAGCCGCTTTCGTCGGCGTTAAATGTATGTTGTTCTCCGTACTTATTTAACTTTGCTTTTACGACTTCTACGAAACCAGGTGCTGTAGTTTTCAGTTGATTAAACAAAATTTGGTAATTTTTGCAAAAGCTATATATATATATAATTCTTTGTTAATATTTGTTAAATTTACGGACTGGCCGCCTTTCCTTGTTAATCTATTTTCCCAAAAGGAAGCTTTATCTTATGAGAAAATGTGGCGTGTTTCTTGTACATAAAATAAAATTTGAAATACCAGAAAGAAAACCAAAAAGATACAGTTTTCTAGTTAAAAAGACCTGGGGGCTGTCAATAATTTCTCGTTTCACAACCGCTCGAACCTGTCGCTCTTGTAAACAATATGGATACATCATGTGCAACTCTACCATGATTCGCATTGATGAATCATTTTGAAAGGTTCAGAATCGATTTAAATGTAGAAGAAAAGGACGCTGTATGCATATTTTAGAGTTTCACATGGACAGACTGCAGGATCACACAATTGTTTTGAAGGCGACGCAGAGGTTTATTGTTCAATTTGTCCCGTTACTTTAAAATGTTCGAAGAAATCTCGATTTACGGATCATTAAAAATCCAATCCTTAATATTTTTTTGAAAAAAATATACAGGCAGAAGAATTCCTGTCAAACTGAATAAAAAGCAATGGTTGAACGAAGAAAAATGCTGGATACGTTAGGCCAGAGCATAGTTTACGTCATTGCCGGTGTTTTGTATCCAGATCACCTAAAAAAGGCATATTTAATAGCCAGTCAAATGCTAATATAATCGCGGAAGTAGTTGTCAGCAGTATTGACAACATTTTTGAAGGCGTGGCGAAATGGGAGGAAACGTTGTTTTTCGTAAGCGATGCTGCAGTTTACATACTTAAAGTTAGCAAATCCCTAAAAGATACCCTTGACAATATGTTACGCATTACATGCATTGCCCACGCAGAATATTCAAACCTGAACGAATTGATTAGTTACACTAAAAAAGTATTCTTGAAGGCAGCATTTTCCTTATCTCCGTCTTCAGCCGTAGACAAATCGGAGAAAGTTGCTGATGTAATAAACAATTGAAATGAGGATGTACAAAGCAAAAGCAAAAGTAAAACTCTGATATACGATTCGTCTTTACAAAGTAATTTATATCATACAACGAACATTTTCGTGATTATTCTCAAAAAAAAAAAAGAATATTTTGAACAATGCCTTCCGTTAAATACATCTACGCCACTGATATTTTAAACTAAGTTGAGCGTCTGTGGTCAGATAAGTGGTATTGTTCATAACGTATGGCATGCCACGGTTGGACGAATGTATCGTGCCCCACTCTTTCTCAAGTGTCGGCAATATAGGCGATCGTTGATTCGGAGTCTGCGCATGTATTACCAATATTATTTGATGAACTATTATTACGGAAGCTGTATATTTTAAAGAAATATATACGAAAATCAAGTTCTCTCAGTTGTATAAGAAAATAATACAGTTTCTGTTACTGAAAATTACGCTTCGCAGAATGCAACACATTGTATCAGTGTAGAAAAATCAGTAAGAAATATTGCCAGAAAATTTTACCAATGGCTTTACGGTGGCCCGACTCTGCAACTCTGCTGATGATCACAAATATTTGTATAGAGTTTTCTATTCATAAGCCGCACGGTAATGTTTAAGAGATTTTTGTTGGAATTTTTTTTTTACTATTCACCAATAACAACAATTAGAAGAAAAAGTAGGTTAAGGTACAAGTTTTTACGTTCAATAATTACTGAATTACAGGATAGAAGAGTATATCAACGTTTGAGGTCCATATACGATAAAGATTATCGCGAAGAAGAAATGGATTATACGTAAGGGGCACATTGTAAACATATTTTTAAATATGAGAAAAATTATTTGTTTATAAACAACCTAGCACTTTTGTGAACATTTATCTTTTATATGTCAATGTAGGTACATGAAAACTTGAATATATTTTCAAATATAATTTATTTGTTACCATTAGGGATAGCAACAAAACGTAGTTAATATTGAAAATATCGATATGTTTTGAAAACGTATTGATAAGCATATTTTCATGTTAACTATAAACTATATCCGAAGGTTGAAGTATTCGTTTTCATGGGAGATGGGCCTCTTTTACAAACTTATATTAATTTGCACGTAGTTGTGGTTGTACGATATAATAATCTGCGACCACCTCTTAAAGTACGTTTCAAGTTATATAGAAATAATAATGACAGATAGTCAGATATGGCAGTTTTCTATTAAATTATTTAAATCTGCAATTTATACAAAATGGTTTCACCGTACATGTAAATAACCTATTTCTAACACCCAGAATCTATTAGAAGTCTAGCTACGTCCAGTATTATCTCCATACAAGAAATACTTCAATTTCAAAGTGATATGAGCTATAAACGATTTTATTAACTATACAATATGCACTTTTTACTGGTTTTTTGAAACTTTAACTATCCACATTAATCCACATATTATTTCTATGTATTTTACCTTACACTGAACTATGAAAATAGTTGGAAATTATCACACTCGACGCATGTTTGTGTTCGTCCTGCTATCCCTAAGTACAACTAAATATTGTATTAATATCTATTATGTATATTTTAAGAAATATCATTGTTTGCTTTTATGTTATTAGGATAGTGGAATTCCTATATTCGAAGTATATTTAGATTTTTAGTTATTACTACAACCGTATATTTTAATAATTCTCTATAGTTTAAGATTAATTTGTAGTTTTATTATATTTAATACACGAGAAAAACTGTCAGAGAAATGAAAATTATCATTAAAGGTATTGCATTAATCGTTTGTTTTTTTTTTTGCAACCCGAAAATTGCAACTATGCGGGTTTGATTGATACATTCGATGCCTATCGAAACCATCGGCTCTTGGAGTTGATCATGATGGTTCTTGAGAGAAAGCTGACTTCGATCTAGTAGTTGGTGCTACAAATCGATTGCATGCAATAGATCTAGTGGTTAGAAGAGCTGGGGAACTGGGCTCTTTGACGGAGAAATTCGTTTGAGTATTCCCAATACAAAAGTGCTCTACAAAAGATAGTGCATTTGAAACTGCGTGAAAATTTTGATTTTGAATTGATCGCATATGCTACAAAGGGCGTATGACGATGCCGATCCTACCAAGATCATATAGAATCAGCGGCATCCTAGGCAAACCACAGAACAGAAGAATAGCTATCTTTAAGTGTATCTAGTAGATAAGCTCGTATAACGGCACTATAAATTTGAAACTTGGTGAAAATTTTGACGAAATGCTATTATGGTCAGCTAGACTTACTTATCTTTGTAATTATACATTTCAAGAATAAATAATTCCGAATCATTTAAGTTGTAATTTTATTGGAGCCAATATATAGCGATTGTTCTCAAAGAAATATTAATATTACAAGAATTACAATTCTTCATTTGGTATCGCCTGTATTGGTTTAGTAACAAAATTATCATTTATAAAGTCGTAAAATACTTTTAGCCCCGGCATAAATTCTTGCACGACGGCTTCTATTTTGTCGACCGGAAAATCAAAACCTGAGTATCCCGGATGGCTTAATTCTATTGTGAACGCAAAGGGTATTCCCGCTATCACTACAGACCAATCGACAGAAGTTCCTGAAAACTTGCAATACTTAGTGGATGCGCGCTTTACTTCATATAGTGTTTTATTTTCTTTCTGTATTCGTTTGACTACGTTTTCGGCAAGTAGTTGCATTTCTTCTATATTTTCGGGAAGATCCTCTTTGTAACCATATGGATACATAATTGATGGACCGAAACTTTGCAGGCTTAGATATAGCTTGATTTGTGAAACGTTACTTTCGATAAATTCTTTTAATGCTCGCGTTTCGGGCTCTGAAAATGCACCCTTTCCTTGATAGTTCCATGCTTCTTCAGCGGAACTGCTTAGCTCGCTCCCAAAGTCAATGTCAAAGTTTCTGTTTAAATAAACTCCCTCGTTATTATTTTTTGCACGATTTTTCTTCCACAATCGTTCCTGAAATATAAGATGGAGCTTTATCCTTATTGTTGATTTATCAGTATTATTTACATTTTTCTCTCTCTACCAGGGTGTTCTAATGTTATATGCGAATTTTTTGAAATAGTTAATTTTTCCAAATTAATTAATTAAATTTAGGGTTCGTAGGAATCAAGTGTCTTAAGAACACTCTTTTGGCAATTTAAATTAAAATGGAAAACGAAGTACGCACTTCACGCGTGGGGAAATGTTTATATAATTTTTTAGAATTTTTTGTATAATTCGGGAAGAGGACACAGAATGTTTTATTTTAAAATCATGAAATAATATTAATCAAACTTGGCAACAATTTAGCTAGACCTCTTGGAGAACCAAATTGATCTAAAAATTTGAGGATTATTTAGTTGAATAATAGTGCCAGTTCCAGTTAACTTGGCCTTATATTGGCAAAATCTTTAGATGGAGAGGACAAAGAACAATAATTTTTTTTTTAAATATGGGCGACACTGTTAATCTGTAATGTAGGCGAGTTTACAAAGATTATTTCATATTGTTCCATGTTTGCACGTATATGCATAACCTACCATGGTGTGTGTATATTCGTACCCATCAGGATTAACAACAGGAATTATGTACCAATCGACATTTTCTGTTATTTCGTTATAGTACGGATTTTCGACGAGTTGTTCAATAATGTATAAAGCTTGTGCAGGGCCAATCCATTCCCTGGGAGAAAGGGCAGCATCAATTAATATTGCAGGTTTCAAACTGTGCGATTGGGAAGAGATTTTAACGGCAACTATCTCTCTATCTTCTACCGATCTACCGATGGCTTTCACACTGACCTTGCTTGGATGTTTTTCTGCTAAATTATTCACGTAATCTAAAATCTTCGCAATTATCAACGCAGATTATTTACTTTTCTTAGCTTGTTGGAATGCTTACCACATCGTATCGATGATACTTTACAAAATTAATGTGACCCTTGTCTGGATTTGAAGCAGCTTTCATTTCCTTAACTTCCTTATTGAATGCCCTAAAATATAATTATTTCATTTTTGTTTGCTTTAAATGATAGAATTATTAATGCTATGCTTACTTATCAATATATTCGATTTGTATTTGGTACGAAATATTTAATTTCTCCAAAAGATTTTCGAAGGATGGATGAGCAACTTTTCGAACTGCTACATCCACAGGTTCACCGGCTTCGCGAATCATTGTCCAAAAATCGAAATTTTCTGTATTTTCATACAGCATGGTAAGATCTTCGATTAAATGTTCTGGTGGCCAAAACCGGTACAGTTTCCATCTAAAATTAATATATTAATATAGCTTTAACGGAGGGGAAAATGTATATCAAATTACCCTTTGTATGTATTTCGAGACGCTGCTTGTATGGAGAAAAGAACAATTGTGCAGACCAGGACACGTAACATGTTTGTAAAAATACTTCACTGAATTGGTCTACGGTTTCAAGATAAGACACACTCTTTAGTTTTTATTAATCAATAATCAAAATTGATAATGTTTTCTCACCGCGCGAATGCTGCGATCGTTGATAAGAACTCTTATCATTATGTTTTAAAATAAGTAAAACGTGAAGAATAAATCGGGCCATAAAGCGGGTGTAACATTAGCACCTCTTTAATTGTGTTGAAGTATATCATTTAGACCCTTTGTGAACTGCAGGATGCAGCAACAGTCTTTTACTACTCGAGCTGTATGCTAGATAGCAATTTGTTAATTGCACATCTTTGGAAAATATATTCCGATATACTGGGTGTTTTACATTACTAAAGATCCTTAATTGCAGTCCATTCCCAGATTGTGAAAGTAACCTGTCTTATGGTTTTCGAGTTACTTAAAGAATTGAAAAACCATGTATTACATAAAGGAAGTATTTCTCTGCTGTGTGGATTTGTTGAGAATGGGTGACGATGTCAGTAAGTTGCTTTTAATCTTTTATCACCGGATGTATTCGAATTCTTCTGTAGCAAATGAAATTAACTACAGGAAAAGAGCAAGTAGATTGTGAATAGGCGATGCAAAAGAGAGAATTTTGCAAATGAGTGTTTTTAAAAGGCTACGTCACGTCTACGTTGAATATGCCTAATTAAATGCAGATACGAAAAGATCTATTGCGCCTTTCACATTAGTTCTAGCCATGTTCTAAAATGGTAAAAATAGTTAAGAGGTATCTATTCTTGTCTTGAGATTTCAAAATTATTAGGTAGTGATACTGGCGGAAACTATAATTTAAAACTATTAAAAAGTGATACATCGATGCTGGTTCGCCACAACTGTTTTCATTAGTTGTTATGTGTCGAAATCGACATAGCAAGTGTTCTTAATGCTGCAATCTTTTCGTTTCTTAACTTAATTCAATTCCAGGAGAAAAATAGTGTGTTTCATAAAGTATTTGGTTTCACTAAATTTGTAGACACCTTCGAGATAAAATGCATAGACACTTTAATTTTTTTTTGTTATTGAAGATCAAAGTCAATAATTTTGTAATGTAGAAAGGTTGTAAAAAATATAGATTCCACATTGATAAAGTAGTTTAATTCCGATAAATTCAATGTGTACGCTTTGAGTACTGAACATTGGCCAATACAAGATATAGTGCCCGTTTCCTTTTTTTTATTCAATACGTTTGGATTCCACCAAGTTTTGCGATGGATTTCGTATGACCCGCCAACATACAAAGCCCACAATGATAAGACGAGAGAATTAGGAAGTGACATCTTGCTTTAAAGAAATGTATATTAATAAAAACCCAAAATAACACACCGATGTGCTTTTAAATAACAACATATTAACTTTAATTCAGAATCACATAGGCGGGTGTGTTGCAGGTCTTTTTATATATAATTTAGGTATCAAAAACCGCAGAAATAATGGTTTCTGTAAATGTTGTCTTTTTCAAAGAAGCTAGCAGAAAAAGGACTATTTCGCACAAGCATCTTTTATTTTGTAATTAATTGGCAATCACACATCATCATTTATTTAAAAGTAAAACTGCAGCTTGCATCATCAACACTTAGGCCGAAATCCAAGCCGGCCCAAGAATAAAATGCTGTGAGCTCCCACAGTTGGCAGATTTTCCGGATGCGGAGGCTGTTAAATGAACATTGCACAGTCGAAACAAAGACTGTGATATATGCGGTTCCTAAATACCGCTTTGCTCTTTGAGGATAATGAGAGGCGAGAGAAGTTTTCCGGGTGCTGCTATTGTTGGGAGCAGGGTCTAACTATGGGTATAGTCTATATTGCGGATATAGACTGCGCAACTGCTGTAACAGTTTCTGCTCCTTGCTAAAGTAGGTCGGAATTTACCTCTAGATTAACACCACTCTCATTGGCATTGAATGTATTTGAAATTCTCTAAACCAATGTCTGTGTTAGCTTGTAATACCCATCGCTGGACGTCCAAATCCTGATGTACCTGAATAAATACTATTTAGATATTCATTACATACCTATCATTATTAAAGGACAACCCAAAACTATCATCATTGCATAGTGGACAATTAATACTCGTTTCTTTCCAGTTTTTTTAAATATTCGTAAACGCATGTTTGTACATGCAGCAATATAGTTGAGTGTAGGCTTTCACGACCGTAATCCATAATGTCTTTCGGGTGATGTCGTGTAGTTAATATTTTACTTGACGTTTTGCTGACCGTCCTGTCAGCTTCTTCAGAAGATTTCTAAAGACTGGGCATCAGTCTTTAGAAATCATCATAAGAATGACCATCCATTTGCAATAATGATAGCAAGGACTGTGGTGTAGTATGATAAACAACACATAAGTATCGGTCACCGGTTGATGATGAGGACCATTCCTGTCCTCGAAACGGCCGTCCCGGATTAATTATTATATAATTAATTAAACTTGTGTAGTGCGGAGGTTGCCGATACTTATGTGTTGTTCACCCATTTGCAAAATATGTTTTACACTAATTCATCGAGAAAAAACTAAAATATACGTTACAATGGGATATAATTAACATATGTCCTAAACAAAATGGCGAATTTGCTCATCAATACAAAATTCAATTTCATTTTGTTAATTGTTTGGATTGGTCCATGGACAGACCAATTACAACCAAACCTATTACAACTAGACGAGAAACCTAAGCAACTGTTGTCTGTCATAGTAATTATTTCAAATGTTAATAATACAAATGCTTGGATATGGAAAACAAGAATTTTGGCATCTCAGAGATTGGAAATTTGGGAAATATAGGAAACTACTAGTATTGCTTATGTAACTTTTATTTCGTACTGCATACGAATACTTAATAATTATTTGGTTCTGAAGTTATTTTCTACGTAATTCTGATAAACTTTAACGCCTTCAAAAGTTTCTTTGCAAACGCCAAGAATACGAGAGGCAGGCAAGTCGAATCCATACACACCGCCTCCAGGAAGTTCAATTGTGTAGGCGAGAGCTACGCCGCCAACGCCCTTAACCCAATCATCGCTACCACCAGCGGCAGCATAAAGAACATTCGTCGAGCTTCCTACAGTGTATCTGGTTCCGTCCACTGATGCTATAGCAGCTTCAACGTTTCTAGCTAAAGCGTCTAGCACATTCGCGTCAGGTGGATAAGCGGATGTGTAACCCCACGGATATAAGATGTAGTTTCCATAACTGTGGAAGGTCAGGTACAATTTGATTTGATCTGCGTACTCAATCACCAGATCCCTTAAAGCTACCGTTTCGGATTCGCTGAATGCACTCTGCCCAGCGTAAGTTTCGGCACATTGTGAACTGCTGGCTCCCGTTTCCATCCAGTGGAAGCCAAAGTTACGGTTTCCATCAACGCCGTAGCACTGCGTACCTTGGGAACGTGTTTTTCTCCAAAGTCGATTCTGTAACCAAAAGAAAGGGATATGATGCATTGGAAGGAATTAGTTGTGCAATTAAAAGGATTATGAATCTTACATTAGTGTGAGTGTATTCATAGCCATCCGGATTTAGGACTGGTATGATCAACCAGTTGGTATTTTCGATCAGGGCGCGGTTACTTTCATTCTCAACTAGTTCTTGAATTATGTACGTAACAAAAGCAGGAGAGATCCACTCACGAGCATGAATACCGCCATCCACTAAAATGGTTGGGTTATTGCTAGATCCTGCTCCTATTTTGATCATGCTTATTGCTCGTCCTTCGTAACTGCTACCTATTTTCTCAACGCTTACAATATCAGGATATTTGACGGCTAATTCTGCCAAGTAATCTTGAATCTGAAATTTCACTATAGTTTACACTCAAATTTTTAAACTTATTAACGAATGCACTTGCTTCTTCGTAGCGATTGTACTCAGTAAACGAGACTCTAGCTTCCTGTAACCTGGGTTGTTGACTTCTACGTTCTTCTTCGAATGAACTAATGATGGAGCAGATTAGTGATTAGTTTGTGTAAGTTTTTGGCAAGGTTCGTTACCGTTCTATGTTCTTGATGAGAACTGAGTGTTGGATTTGCAAGGCCTTCAAAGAAGAGACAAAGGTGTTGTTCACTTCCGGAGCGACCATGACAGTTATTGTTGAACCTGGTATCCTTGGCTTTGACCAAAAGTCTAAGTATTCACTATCCGGGAAATTTCCAATAAAGGTGAGTTGTTCTTCGGTTGAAGGTAGGAGTTGATAAACCGTGTAGCTTCAAGTTGCAAAAGGTACAAATTAGAAAAGACTAATTTTGACAAAGTAACATGGTTAAGTATAGAATAATGAGAATTTATGTCTACCAAGATTATAAACTTGATATCTTATACGCCCTCTCAAATAAAAATCAAGGGAACTAAGGTCGAGAGATCTAGATAGACACAGTCATAAATTCGGTTAGCTTGATCGCCTGGACGTAATGTCTGGACTTTTTGAAAAAAAGATGGGTGGAATGCTCTACATTTTCTCCAGGTTTGAAATCTCCATGGGACACCCGGAAAGCTTTCTTTGTAAGTAGTCGCGCAAAGATGACCCTGGTCTGGGTACTGGGACTATAAGAACCATTGAGTAAATGTCAAAGCAGAGGATCTATCAATTGCTGACAAAATTCCGTGGTTTTTTGTAGGTTTCGCGTAAATGGTCCCAAGAGTGGTGGAAACATTTTTCAAATCAGAAACAAACCAAATTATTAGGTAGAACCAGAGAGCCTTTCAAATACCCTCAGAAATGTGTTTAGAATATCCAAGAAAGCTAGCTAAGTAATGGCTCACGTAACTGTTAGGTTTGGCGAAGGAGGCAAAGCTAGTGATAAAGAGGAGTAATAGATTTGGCCCTTTCAAATCTATTACAGTCAAGAGTCTAAGAGCAGTCTAAGAATGATCTCTAATTCCATTTATATATGTATACCTAAGAGGTTTTTTCTTAAAAGTACACAAGGCAAAAGAACGAATTGACTTACCCTTCATAAGAAAATCTCTCTGCCGCTGTGACGGCGCACAAGGCAAATAAAATTGAAACAACCTTCATGATTACTAAAATAATTGAAGGTGTTAGTTCGCCTTTATAAGGACTTCTTATCATCATTTCTATTTTTTTCATGTTTTCCGTGATTTGCGCAATCTAGCCTATTGTGCAAAAATGTCAAGTGAATACGTGGTTTGCTTTTACTTGCTGATTAAATGATAGTGGATTGCTAAATTATACTTTTTATGGAACTAGGTAAATAGTTATTAGTGACAGTAACTCGTTAGGCGTCCAGTGATTATAATTATTTTAAAAATAGAATGAACTGTACAATGAACTGTAGCTATGTGTGCTTTTTGAATGGAGACGCCTGCAATATTTAACCACCTTGTTACTTTGCTACATTGTTTGCGATGGACTCGGGGATACTCAATCTAAAAGGTTTAATCAAGATAGGGAAATTACAAGTACTCATCTGTTAGGTACAATTAAAAAAAAAGGAAAGTGTCTGCGTTTTTGCTATTAGAATATGTTGAGTAATTTGTTTTGACGTTCAATTAGTATTTAACATTTTTAGCTGAGATGTTTGGGTAAATTTATACATTTTGGAGGACCACTAACATAGCGTCTGCTCTCGATGAAGTAGCATTAATCGTAGTATTTTGGCGCCCACTCGTGTGAGCAAATCGCTTAATCATCTGAGCAAAAGGTTAGCAAATTTTTCAACAAATTAATTTTCATAATTAAATTAAAAATTATTTTTAATAGTTCAGTTTAAGGAAAAGCTTATTCAATCAAAATTTAATTTTTAAAAGATTCACAATTTGAACAGAAATCGAATTAATCCAGGAAGAAATAAAACGAAACAAAATTCAAGGTGTGTAATATCTATGGGTGTATTGTATTTTGTAACATTGCTGTATTGTATAATTACACAAATAGATCAACACAATACACTCCAGAAAAGACAGTTCATAGCTTCGCATCAACGTATTTTCTCTCTGAAACAAATTTTCGCTGGTGAATTAGTCAGTAAGATCAAAAGTGAGCAAGATGCTTAAATATACGAGAAGAAACTCTATAGTAGATCGCAAGAAAGCAAAGTAGCTACTCTATTCGAAGCTCTAAAACAAAAACTAGAAAAAATTATAATAAAAATTAGAGGCTGCATAATCAAAACTGCAGTGAAAGCTGGAACCAAAATTTATCTACAAGCTCACACCAATAATTACAATATATATATATATATATATATATATATATATATATACAAAGAGTGTATACATAACTAAATTTTCTTCTGTCCTATAAAAAAAATTTCGCATCAAGAACTCGATCGATGAAATCTGTGTTTCGACATGCCCTTCGTTTCAGTAGGGAGTTGATTGTAAGGTTTTATTGCAAGGTAGTTGGCGGTCTTCCTTATTGGGTGATAATTACTTTCTTGTTAAACACGAAATTAATAATTCTTTCAGTAGGTATCACACCGATATTAAGAGCACAATTTCTACTGAACCTAGACTTTTCTGGTAATACTCCAATCATAAGAGGTCTAGGATCCCAGGATATATGATCTGTAATAAATTGCAAATCCAGAAATAATTGTTGAATCGTTTACTGAAGTGTTTGTTCATCCTCAAACTATAACTGTTTTAATTTGGCTTTACTCATAACAATAGAGGAAGTAGTAAATACTATTAAGAATATTAAGCCTGAAATTATGTCTGGTCACTACAATTTACCTAGTCTTTTGATCAGAGATTGTGCGACTGTTTTCTGCGAACCTTTAGCTTTGTTATATAACTTCAAATATTCTCGATATCTGGAAAATGACCCCTATTATACCGATATGGAAGGAGATACCTCCAATGTTTGAAATTATCGTCCTATAGCAATTCTTTCTGTTTTTTCAAGATTTTTTGACAGATTCTGTACAGTAGATTTAAACCCTTTATTTAAACATAGTAACATGGTTTCTATACGGGCAGATCGACTGAGTAACTTAGCTGAAGTCACACAGTGTATATGTGAATTCTTGGACCTGCAACAAGTTGAAGCGAAACCATTGGATACGGTTGATCACCGCATACTAATTTCTAAATTGTCATCTTTGGGTTTTAATACCATTCTGTCACTAACTTAATATCTTCTTATCTGAATAATCGTTCGTGCTATGCGTTACAACGATTTTTGTTTGGATGTTTTCACAGTCTCTTCGGGTGTACCTCAGGGATCCAATCTCGTTCCCCTACTATTTAATTAATATCTACATCAACGATCTTTTTTCATCACTAGATTGTAGGGTTTTGGCATATGTAGATGATCTGAAGATTTATTCTGGAATTCTGTCCAATACCAACTGCAAAGGAATTTAAATATTAAATATTTTATTGGTGCTACTTACTCTAAAAGCAATGCACCTTTTACTTTTAAATATTTCATAAAACAGTCTGTTATTCCCAGGCGAAGCAAAATAAAAGATCTTGGTGTTTTGTTTGACAATCGTTTGCAATTCACTGAACACATTAAGTTAGTTTGTAGTTTTGCGTTTCGCTCCTTAGGCTTTCGAATTGCGAAACTGTCGTCTACATACATAAACCATACTCTAGGAAAATCTACGGCGCGTCGTTCTTCTTTACACACTTTCAGATTTGCTGACGAACAAGTTAGCTATCGAAGGAGAGTGGATTTTCTATTGTGCTAACTTCCAGTTGTTCATAATACTTACCACCTGTTTGAAATCGATTTTGATTTGTATTCAGCAAACTTTGACGTCTTCAATGTTATTAAGTTTTAAGAACCCGATCAAGTATTATATTGTTTCTGGGGTTGGTTTGCTGGAGAAAGGTGAACAAACAACAAACGATACTAAAATTTCACTATCTTTTAATTCAATATTGATTATATTTATAACGTGTTGTTTGCTTTCTACTTCTAGACTACCTACTTTGGTGAGTACATTTTTGTATTTGTTTACAGGCCATTTGGACAATTTATACTATACCTCATACTAGTGGTTTCACAGATTGTCCAGGTTTCTGAACTTTTCGGGGGTGGTTTGGATTTGGGCTTCATAGCTTTAGCTTAATGTTTGCGTTAACAAGCTTTAGTCCATTTTTCAGGACCTTCCAGTCACATATGGTAAAGGATTCATTCTAAATTTCTTATTATGGTCCTGACGATAAAAATAAAATCCTTTAGCGGCACATAAGAATAGAAGCGAAGAAGAACGATGTTGACTTCATCGGATCTAAAATTGGACCAGCGATAGCGGAGAATTTCAAATTCGTGGTAGTTTAAACTAATCGAACCCACTATTAAATATCTGGGAATAAATGATATATGTTTGTTTATTTAACCAATAAATATGTTCAAATGGAAACTGCCGAGTGTATTTGAGATAATGAAGGAACTTGCACAATTTCAGGACAAAGTCCAACTTTTGTCGTACTCAAATCAACTATGTCTATGTACTAAATCATGTTGTTGTATATAATTGTCTAATGTTTCGATAATTAGTGGATATTCGAATCTCGACGAGAATTGAAATTTTGAAAAAGACTGCATTTAGAAAACATACGCGGTAATTGCTGGTGAAAAGGATGGTATTATGCTGCACACTGGTACAGCATAATGGAGACCACACGTCATCTCTACTGAGAGATGACTTGTGGCGAGGCACAACATCGTTCAAGTTTTTTAAAATTGTTATATTGAATGCGTAATCTTTCATTGTGATATCTAGGTACTTAACAGACGTTTGTACTGGAGCAATGAGTTTGTCCGCTGGGTTCTTGAGTTTCATTTATAATAATTGAAAAATATACAGAGTGTTTCATTAAAAAAATATATTCTCACGAATAGGTATCTATGCATTTAATTTTTAAGTTTTATTACATTAACAACACAGATAACATTTGAATTAATTAAACCTTTTAAATTTCTCTTCAACATATTTCTGAAATACTCTCATGCCTTCAAACGTTTCAATATCAACGCCTTCGATTTCTGAAACGGGCAAATCGAAACCAAATATACCGCCACCAGGAAGCTCGAACGCGTAACTAAGAGCAATATTACCGACACCCGTTACCCAGTCCATACTGCTCCCGGAAACCTCGTACAGCACATCGGCCGGCGATCCGATTTCGTATCTTGTACCGGATACCGAAGCTATAGCTGCTTCAACGTCAACTGCCAACGCATTTAGTTCGTCAACATTGTCTATGGGTTCTTCTGTATAACTCCAAGGGTACATAAGATAGTTGCCGTAGCTGTGGAAAGTGATGTACAATTTAATTTGGTCTGAGTATTTGTTTACTACGTCTTTTAGGGCTGCGGCTTCAGACTCGCTGAAAGCTGATGTGCCGCCATAGGTTTCAAGACATGGGAGGGCGCTGGCCCCCGTCTCCATCCAATGAAAATCAAAATTACGATTTGCGTCAGCGCCACGACACAAAATACTTCTCGAGCGTGTTTTCCTCCAAAGACGATTCTGAAATTACATATAAGAAAATGCATTGCAACTAACTCAAAAAGCTGTTAAAAAAAGATGGATTTTGTGTGGATTATGCTTTGACACAGTGACAGAGTGTAGAAAATAGAAAAAGAAAAAGATGGCTTAAAAATATATTTAAATAAAAAGTATTTAAAAATTTATAAAATTAACGCACACTACAAGTGTAAGTACAGCTTTAAAAAATTTCACAAAAGAAATGGCACTTTTTTAAATGAACATATTGAAAAAGCAATAGGACAAGATTTCAAAACGTAAATTGATTATTATTTATAAAAAGAAAATAAACCGGCATACCCGAATAATAAATTAAGCTTTAGATGTGGCTGTATGCACGATGTGCTCCTGTTACTACATATTAAATGTCTAATATACTGTTGAATTAAATTAATAACTATTATTATATAGCCCTAATAATTAGATTATTGTACTCGGGATGAGTTTGTCACAGGCTGTTGTTTTCAAATCTTATATATCAATTGCATTAATATATAAGCATGGGGAATTATGCATTGGTCTCCCTTGTACGATGTTACTGTTACTTCACTGCTCTGTACAGCTACATTGCTGCTTGGTATTACTAAACCTTATATAAATCAGTAATATTACTGTAATAGCCCTACATTTGGTAGATTATTAAGCAGCATATATCTTTGTAATAATAATTTCAAATTATTGGTTAGCCAATTAATCGGACGAACTTTCTTGGTGCAGATAGTATTTTTACAAAAGATTCATGTATTTACCGACCAATGTAGATTTAAAGCTAAACGAGTTCCGGCTTCGGACCGTGTCAGGGTTATCATCAATCACTGCAGTTGATTTTCGCCTCAGGCCTGGTTCACATGTTAAGTTACTGTGATCAACTGCTTCCCGCTCAGTTAGTTTTGCCTTTGGTGTAGTTTACACGTTGCTTACCACCTTCCCTCTCCTGAAGAAGCCCCATATGGTTGTGAGCGAAATATCGAGTTTTCGTTTAACCATGTCGCGGTCCGAACCCGGAACACGTTTAGTTTTAACTGACTCCGGCGGTGGAATATTTCAATGTATAATTATTTTAAAAAAATGTGGCACCTTCTCTTTACATTGGCTGTAAATGTTAATCGCCTCT
The DNA here is from genome assembly GCA_902654985.2 of Oryctes borbonicus. NCBI lineage: Eukaryota > Metazoa > Arthropoda > Insecta > Coleoptera > Scarabaeidae > Oryctes > Oryctes borbonicus. The sequence goes on along the minus strand of LR736860.1, from coordinate 11,739,741 downwards.
TTATAGTGTAGTTAACTGACCAATTTTTTTTTTGCAACAACTGAGATATAGTAAGTTTTAAAAACAGTTAACCTAATTGATTCACGCAAGATTTAATTGGTTTACTAAAATTTTACCGAGAAAGGAGATATCGTGATACTGTTATGGATTCCGACAAATACCGCATCAGAAAGTGCTGATCCAGAAGCACTACCCTCATGCTTTTCACGAATAACGTTGCCGCAACTTTCTCAAGCACGCATTCTCCACTGCTCCGTTTCTCTAGACAATCCCGCTCATACAATTCACGATTATGATCAGTCGACTAGTGTGCGTGTCTGATGTCAGTGCACATTTAGGACATACGTAATACATCTTATATGTACATACCTCTCATTGTAAAGTAACTAGATTATGTTTTTCCATTTCTAATAAATATATAAATCTTTAAAGATAAATTTAATTCTAAAACAAAAATATGTTTTTTTTTTAATCTAATTAATCTAACTTTAATGTCAAAATGAATCGTAGTTGTAAGTGTAAAAATGCAGCTGAACTCATTCTTATAATACATAATCAAACAAGCAATCATTTTCTGATGATACTGCCACTAAGGTAGTATCATTTAACGACTTTGTAATTTATAAGAGCTTTTAAAAGAAAGCTGTTTCATAATGTAATTATGAGCTACAAAAAAGTAAATTAAAAATGACAAAGGAATGAAAGATCGAGAGAGGCAAGGATAATCAATTAAAGAAAATGGACTACTAGTTAGCTTAGCACAGATTGTGTAATAAGTCGAAATTTTAATAGAACTTCTCTGTTATTGTTATTATTTATTTTAATGTATGTAAGAAACATAATCTTAATAAATATAAGAAACACTATCTCGATATGTAACGGATACATCGGTCGGGAGCTCCGCGCTCTCTACTTTTTTAATTGGAAAAGACATTTCTTTTTGTATTATTACTCCAAATCAATGCGCGCCGCTTCTTGTATTTCCACTCCCAATAAAGTAATCATCCACAAAGGCAAAAAGAACATCTAACCATTCGGAGAAAGAAAGCAACCCTTTCTAAAAGAAGATCAATAAAATGCCACCCAGCGTGTTTCTAAGGTCGACAGATGTTAATGACAAGTAGCAATTTTATGTCCAAACCAACCGATTACGAGAACAGACGTGAAGATATGCGAAGGAAAATATCACCGGTTATAAATTTGATATTTCTATTCTCCGAAACCGCAGAAAGGGGACAGAAGTCTCTGGAGGAATGAAAGATACAATTCCCAAAGTCAGATAGCAGTTTATGAAGAAAATTGCTGATGGTTTGTCAGTGATTAAAATTGTCGATTGACCCCAATAAAAAGCGAAGTTGAAAAAAATAAACCAAATAACCGCATTTTTTTGCAGATTTTTGCATGATCATACTTCTGGAGAGAACCAATTACGATTAGTTAGAGGATGCACCCCACGAAGTACCGCCTCAAATCTTCCCAGGGGTAGTTTACGTCGAAAGTACAATTGAGACGTCAGTACAGAGATCGCCGAACCGTGCTTCGGAATAGGCTATTCGCGTATCGTCAAGCTTTTTCTTCCGAATAACTTACAAAGGTATTGTTGTACCGCCCTTCGGGAGAGGTAGCTGCAGTACCATCGAACCATCTTCGGAACAACACAAACTCTCCTTTAAGTGAACTTGAACGTCGAAACGCAAAAGTTAAATTGTGAGTGAGGGTGTACAAGGAGTCGAAACGAACGGTTACACGGGGTCAAGGGAGCGTCCACTTCTTTTAATATTTAATCATAGCAATCATCTCGTTTTATTTAAACAATACCTTCCCGCAGTGAAGTTCTAGAGCCAGAACCCGCGCAGAAAAGAAAACCATCCCCGGACTCTACACACTTTCATAGCGGGCAAATTTTACAACCGCCTCATTTTATTTTAGCGGTTATTACATTACCACACTTTCTATCGCGGTATAGAAACTTCGAAAATGAGATATGCAATACAACTGTCCCAAGTTAAATATATAAAGTTTGTATGCATTGTAAGGTTAAACATACCATTTTATGGGTAAATTCGTAACCATCCGGATTCAAAACTGGAATTATCAACCAGTTCGTATTTTCGATCATATCTCGATTATCTTGATTTTCGACTAATTGCTGAATCAAATATACCACAAATGCTGGAGAAATCCATTCGCGCGAGTGAATGCCACCGTCGACTAGAATTGTTGGATTATCACTGTCACCTGATCCAATTTTAACCATGGATATCGAAAGTCCTTCATATGAGGTTGCTGCTTCCTCCAGAGTAACAATATTTGGGTAATTGGCGGCTAATTCTGAGAGGTAATTTTGTATCTAATAATAAGATTGAATCCGTTCATTCAATAACTTGATGCACACTGAAAGTAAATTTGACTTGCCACTTCGTAACGGTGGTATTCGAAGGAGTTGATTCTGTTTCTACCCGATGAAGGAACTGCTTGTTGTCTGCTCCGCTCTGCTTGAATAACTCTAGAAAATCATGCTAATAGGCGAATATGCATGTCACTTTTCAAGTACTGCAAACAATCACTAGCAAAAGCAAGACTAAGGATAGTTATTATAATTTACTGTTGTGTATGTTGTACATGTAAAATTGAATTACCATATATTGTTGTAAAAAATTCGCTTCTTAGTATATATTTAACAAATCTAACGAAGTTACTTTTGAAATTTGTTCATAAGTACCTTTCAACATTTTCTATTAATGTAGTGTAATTAATATGGACTGTATCCAAAAACTGGGTGAAGGATTCTTGAGCAGTTGGCGCTACCATAACAGTTGTTGGAAGTCTTGGGTGCTTGGGAGTTGTCCAAAAGTCGAAAGAGTCATTTTGGTGAAAATTTCTAATTAACTCAACCTGTTCTTTATATTTTGGGTAAAGTTGATACACTGTGTATCTAAAAGATTTAATAATTATGTGCTAACTAAAAACACAGCTTCAGTTTAATGGAAGGACCAATCACGCACAAAAAAAAAATTAAAAACAAGAACCTTTTACGTACCCTTCGTAAGACACAAAATCGGCAGCTACAATAGCGCACAAAGTAGCCAAAACTAGTTTGACTTTCATGATATTGAACCTGCTTGTACACTTTGACGCTGCCTTTGCTGATATTGAACCTGCTTGTGTAGTTTGACGCAGCTTTATAAAGATCTGTTATCATTTTAAGTTTAAAATTCAAGGTTTCAGAAAATTCCGTTGAACAATATAAAAATAGTAAAAGATTAACTACACTTATGTGAGGAAGTTTCATAAGTTGTTAACCGATAAACCGCATTTTTCTGTGAATTAAAGATATAAATGTGCCACTTTGAAAGTATGATATGTGAGGACGCTTACTGTAGCTCGAATACAAACAGAATCGATTGATTTGTATTCACAATAATTAGGTTTCGAATTTGTCATGTACGGCCTTATTCTCACAAAATTAAATTAATTAAAAACAATGATTAAATTTGATTTGCGAAATTCCTTTTTAATTTCTAGTGTTCTGTGTAGTTGACAAGTAACATTTAGGCACCATGCGGCGATATCCCGACTCATACCCACCGAAATTATTGCCGCATGCCATACTTTGCCTAAATGTTAATCCAATGAAATTCCTCCTTTAGAAGCTGAAATGCTTGAAACTTGCCGTAGGTTGGTCAGCGGCTTTAAACATTTTTTTCACTGCTGTATGGTGTTAATAAACCTTAGTACATCGTTCACTGAACTTTTGTGATTGATTTTTGGGGACATACAGCAAGATATGCCGTGCATAGCAAATAAACATAGATTGCAGAAAATATTTTATTACTAATGTGATATTTACTTCCTCAAAAGATCATTCGAAACTGCAAAAAGGTACTTATTCAAGCTCTACATAAGATAAAGAGAGAGCTGCTCTCTTATTCCAGCGATATTACGCGTAACTTTTAACCTGCATCTTTGCAGTATGTGCCAAGTTAATTGAAAATTGTTTGAATTCAAAGATGCTCCTCTTTTGATTTGGAAGTACATACAGACTCGTACGATACTGGACGGTGAATATATATACCGCTACGTAGATTTTGTACATTTTGTCAAGATACGGATGTGGATAAGATGGAAGTGAAATTAATATTAATTTTAAAGGAATCTTTTATCGGTTTTTAATTTAACAACGGCTATGTTTTAAACTTCTTCTCGATATAAGTGTGGTAAGCTCTGAAACCTTCGAAGATCTCAACACACACGGGTTTGATTTGACTTGCGGGTAAATCGAATCCTGGGCCAGGCAGCTCCATAGCATAGCTCAAATTGACACCAGCAACGCCCATCATCCAATCTGTACTGGTTCCAAAAGTTGCACGAACTATAAATGAAGACAGATAAACATTTTTTTAAGTAGAAATCAAACAAATAATCCTTTATCCCTGCAAATGTAGCCTACTTGTAGAGTTTATTACAGCAGTGCAGCAAAAGTACAACATACTTATTTATGTATTGTTTTGCACGAAAACGTACCTCAATTTAGTATTAATTTTCGTTATCAAGAAATATGTTATGGGTTTTACCTTTTGAAAAAGATAAAAAGAGATTTTGGCGTATCTGTTTTACATTTTCTTATGTACTGTCGCATGTTTTGTGTTATAGTGAGAGGTATACAAAGCAGCAAATGGAAGGGCAACCCAATGCATGCAAGCTGTTGGGACCATACATTCAAAACTATAACCGCGATAAAATATTCGCCCAAAGCGTACGAAATTCTAAAAAACTATACAAGTAAATCAATGAAGTCCAAAGTTCTGTAACTAACCATAAGAAATCAGCCAATGGAACTCATATAAAACGGTTACTATTTCATGTAGAGCCTTGTACAGGGTTGGGATAAAGTATGAAACCAAGCAAATATCTTTAAAACGAAAACGATGATTTGATGATGAAATTTTGCAGGTAAGTGTAACAGCACAAAATACATATGTTATTGGATCCCCTGTTTAACTGAAAGTA